>JAODAL010080909.1:0-12079 GCA_025379985.1 Phyllomedusa bahiana | reverse complement strand
AGGAAAAGACTGCGGGAGCAGGTTGCATTAACCACTGAAGGCAGATTGGCGACGCTGTTCGTTACTGGGATTTCACAGGGCCCCTGACCCAGCGATGACAGGCCTGACGGTCCTGCAACTGACGATCCGCTGGCATGCCTTGTTGTCGCCAGTACTGGAAGGAGCACCTTACTCTCGTACCTCTACCTCCATGTCCTACCCCCTCTTTGTCGCTTACCACCTGAATTTCGCTCCATGTTATGAATTATAAATTTTTGAGAAGGTATGGAAGAGTTCTGGAAAGTCTATTATTAAAAGACGGCAAATCACAGCTATTCTCAAAATCCCTCAATTCAAAACAAAATTGCTGTATTCAAATATAACTGCAAAGTAGATCTATCAACAAAGCTTGCCTGCGCCAAAGTGAAAAAAACACGTATCTAAATGTATTCGGATAATAAAAGGTATTTTTGGCACCTATCAATTCACCTGTGCTGACTACAAAATTGCTGGATTCTAATTTAACTGCAAGGTGGATATATCAACAAAGCTGGCCTGCGCCAAATTGAAAAAACCAGTAACTGAAATGTATTCGGATAAGACAAGGTATTTTTGGGACCTATCAATTAACCTGTGGTGACTATAAAATTGCTGGATTCAAATTTAAGTGCAAGCTACCTCCATGAACAAAGCTGTAGTGCACCAAAGTCAAAAAACATGTATCTGTTATGTATTCGTATAATACAAGATATTTTTGGCACCTTTCAATTCACCTGTGGTGACTATAAAATTGCTGGATTCAGATTTAAGTGCAAGCTGCCTCAATGAACAAAGCTGTAGTGCGCCAAAGTAAAAAAAAACACGTATCTGTTATGTATTCGTATAATACAAGATATTTTTGGCACCTTTCAATTCACCTGTGGTGACTATAAAATTGCTGGATTCAGATTTAAGTGCAAGCTGCCTCAATGAACAAAGCTGTAGTGCGCCAAAGTCAAAAAACACGTAACTGTTATGTATTCGTTATAATACAAGATATTTTGGCACCTTTCAATTTACCTGTGGTGACTATAAAATTGCTGGATTCAAATTTAAGTGCAAGGTGGATATATCAACAAAGGTGTAATGGGCAAAATTGAAAATGAACACCTATCTGAAATGTATACTGATAATAAAGTGGAGTTTTGCACTAACAAAGAGACTGCAGTTAACTATAAAAGATGTGTATCCTATAAGTTCAGGCTGCCCAATATCCAGGAAATATTTTAATGGAAAACTGTTAAAAATAAAAGCTATTGCAGTGCAATGTCTACACTAAGTCTTGGTAAAATTTATCCAGAAATTCTTTATAGAACTTGTCTGTTATTCGCCCGGGGGCCCCCCTCCACTCTCCCCCCGTGACTTTACAGGGGTTTAGATGCTCCTTTAAAATTCTTACCTAACTACATAAAATCTTCCACTCTCTAAACTAACTAAATTGTAAGGGTCACAGCTAAAAGTAGGGGTTTCTCTGTGAAGAATAGAAAAAATTTCGCTGAGCTGTTTGGACACAAGCAGAGCGCACGTCCTTCTGCTCTGAGACGCTGAGAGACATGAGGTTGAACAGGAAACGTGTTTTTATGTAAAACGAGGTCATGTGTTTTTTCCCAGCCAATCGCAACCATACACATCCAGTCATGACGTCGCGCACACATCTCAACCCTGCTCTATTCTGTAAGCTGATTTGCTGGGCCCCCAAAATGACAGGAAGCCCCGAAAATGGCGCAATCTTAATAGATGATGCACAGATTTTTTTAAACCCAAAATTATCGCATGATCTAAAAATTTCGATCAACATAAAAACTGTGCCGATTTCAACTTTGTCGATAATAATCGCTCAACACTAGTGATAGGTTCAGGTGGTAATAGGTGGAGGCTGTATTTCTCTTGGCAGTGTGCCACATAATCAAAAAAGTAAGTTTGTTGATGCTTACCTCCCATTAGCAGTCCATATATACTGTTGGTGACAGTGGAGAAAGCCTTGTCTGACTCCAGGCAAAAACTAACACTTATAAAAAAAAAAATAGGATTTTTTTGCTCCAGCACCAAAAAAGCGTTAAAAACATAATCTTTATTCCATATGAATTAAAAATGTTTGTCTCCCATCCTCTGACACGTTTCAAGCACAAAGCTCTTACTTATAGAGTGATGGGAAAGCAAACCTACGTGCAATAAAAACCAAGCCATTACCCATTACCTCGGAAACAAACAGAGAGAAACTACTCTCATTGGTGGACAAATCTGACCATCTTTAATCATGTATAGCAGGGTACTCCTGAGTGTACTTTAGACTGCTACAAAAAACACATTTTGTGGTTAAAAGAAATTCCACATAGAATGACTATACTAACTGCAGTATGGATGCATGCTACTCAACCAGCAATGAGATACAAAAAATAAAACAAATCTATAATAAATATTACAGGAACACTGTAATATTTGAAACAAAATCACATCTCAGTTCCCTCAAATGCCAGCTCAATGACAATAATAACATAACCAAGAACTGCCGTTTCGGCAGCATGTTTGCAAAATATTAATCATACAGATGCAACAACATGTATGTTGTTCCTACTACCATAATTGATAAAGAAAACAAAACAATGATATTGTGAAAATACAAATAAGCCCTGTGATGTTATGGGCCATAAAGATACTAAATAAATAGAATAGTTGGAGCATGATGCAATAATTTACAATGTATCTATACTAATAAAATTTACTGATACAAACTGGATCAATAATGAAGGCAAGCTATTTTTCCATGGTAAAACATAAATATAAATGTAGTAGGTTGAATGTCTACATCAAAAGCAAACTATGAATAGGCGATAGGACATATAAAATATCAACAGTGATATAAGCGTTGTGGCTATAGCTTTGTATAACAACGATACAGTACCCTGAGGGATTATAGTTGCAACCATAATAACCATTAAGCATGTTTCCAGTACACTGTCTTGGTTAAGAATATAAAGAAAATGTGAACATAAAAGTGCGCTCTTGATGCTATGTCTGTAATATGTAGCAACATGAATAATTAGGCATGTCACATGCTCTGTGACTGTACGAACTGGCGCATGACTAAATACTACAGTTTTGGCAATGAAAAATAGAATAAAACATATCACAAACAAACAATATCAATGTCGCATCAAAAGTCCATTGAAAAACAGCTGCCCTGCCACCTCTTCCGAAAGAGCATTGCAATGATCAAGAAAGAATCACATCTCAAATCCCTCAAATGTCACCATCATATTTAACAAAATGACATATTTGGTAACTGCATGGCACTATCAATGTTGACATTGTGGATGGTGTAATAGCTGGAACATGATTGAAAATTTACATTGAATCTATGCTAATAGAGTATGCTTGACACAGGATAACTTCATAATGAAAGCAAACTGTACTTGCATGGTAAAACAGAGATAATGTCTGTGTTTCAGGTTAAATTTTTGCATCTTGAACAAACTATAAATGCGTAGTAAGACATAAAATCTCTATCAACACACAGTGGTGTAAACATTATGGTTATAATTTTCTTACCGTGTCCATATAACAAAATGAATAAGTTCTATAGCAACATAGATTGCTTGGTGAAGCGAAAAACGGATTGTCTCACTACAAAGATTAGTTTTAAACATGTAGGGAATGGTAATTGAAGATATTTTCCAAATATATTACTTTATTTCTTGAGAAGATAATTTATAATTTATCAGCTCTGGGTACACACAGATTTCTCTAGTTACTGTCCTGCTCTTCCCTTCTCTCTCTGCTCTGTCTTATCTGATAGCAGGGATGACAACAGGTTGGGCTGGGCTGCCAGCAGATTGAGGATGGTATTGTGTGGTCTGAAGTCTGCCTCCTGTTTATCCAGAAGATCAGCCGAGGGAATAATCTTCGGGGGTTGCAGGGATTGGTTTGTAGTACTGTCATGTTTTTTGTAGTGTTGCTGCTTTTCTACAGGTTTCCCCTCTGGACTTAACCCCTTCCCGACATGGGATGTATGCATACGTCCTAGCGGGACGTGACTTCCCGCAAATGGATGTATGCATGCATCCTGGCGATCATGCGGGCTTGCGGCAAGCCGCGCGCGTTTGCGAGATGGGCCCAGCGGTGCATTACCGCTGGCCTCATGCCACATCACCCACGGCCGAAGTGTGCTCCGGCCACGGGTGTTTAACCCCTTAACTCCGACGATCCATTAAGATCGTCGGAGCTAAGTCGCAGGCAGAAGGAGGGAGCCCCTCCTGCCTGCTTCAGTCTCGCTGCTGCACGAGAGTGCGGCAGCGATCGCTTACCAGCCAGCTCCGGGAACTGGCTGGAGCCGTCTGTGACGACATGATGCCCACAATGCATTGTGGGCATCGTGACTGACAGTTGTCATGGCAACCAGTACATAGCAACAATGCTGTGTACTGGCCTGCCTTCTAACAGCAATCTTCAGAAGATCTGAGGATTGCTGTTATAAATCCCCTCTGGGGAAAAGTAAAAAAAAGGGTTAAAAAGTAAAAAAAAAAAAAAAAAGTGAAAAAAAGTAAAACACAAAATATAAAATGAAAACACGGACACCGCCCTTTTCCCCTTTACAGATGCCAAACGCCCCAAAAATCAAAAATAAATAAAGTGCCTGTGACGAAAACAGCCTAGTCCGCCGGCCCGCTTGAGGGACGACGGCCTGACTTGGGGTGTATCTCGACGTTGCGCTGCCCACTAGGGGGAGCTCAAGGTCAGCCAGATACTGTTCCACTGTTAACCCTTGCCCACACTGGCACAGGGAAACAACAATGCTGCCACCAGTTCGCTCGTTTAGTTATAAGCAGGGTCAGGAACCAACCCTTGGGTAGCTATATACTATAGACCGAGTACTAGGCGTGTGAGGCCGTTGATCAAGACAGACTAACTCAGATTAAAGTTTATAGATTTAATTAGCCTTGAAGGGCACACTAGACAGGTAATATGTACAAGATGGATAAAAATATACAGGTCAGGAAGGTCAAATAAAATTATGGTTACAGACAAAAGGGAGTTAGAATAAGTAAAGTTCCCTTGTTCTTGGGGCCCGGCCCCGCATGGGGGGCTTGTGGCCGGTGTGCGTGGGAGTCCTGGAATTTCTTGGGTGGCCCCCTCCTGGATCAAAAAAGAGCCCCCCTGGCCCCGGTTATTTTGTGAGGGGGCAGCCACTTGGCCCCCCCTAACCCCCCTGGGACGTCTAAACCCCCCCCCCTCAGGTATGCAGTTTTGATACAAACCCAAAAATGGACTATAACTCCGGCGGGGTTTTGGCACAGAACCGAGCCGGTGGAAACCATCAGAACCAGCTGGATTTCCCTGACCCCTGGTATGAGCACGCTATCTTTTGGCCTGTAGGCCCGGTTTGGATTCTCACCCCCCCTGCGTCCGGGGAACCTGGAAAGGGGAAATGTGCGTGCGGGAGAGTTCCATATTTTGGATTGAACTCCCAGGACCAGTTATGGCTGGTCGCCTAAATTCGATTGAAAATCGTGACGACCCGATGGGGAATTGAGCAAAGTCTTTGAAGCTTGCGATTTGGGCCGCATTTGTTCAGTGCTAATTAGGTTACATGAGGACCCTTTTCGGGGTTGCCCCCCATGCTGTGGGCTTCCTACAAGGCATTGGGGAAAAAGGCTGTGCTGATTAACATGTAAATTGAGCTTGTCCTGTGGGGGGGAAAAAGCTGTTTTTTCTAAAGATTAGTGGTTGGGGGGGAGAACTGTCAGTGGGGGATGCAGTGAGTAATTCTTCCTCACACCTCCCCCCTTTTTGGGGGTGGGGGGCCCCCCCCGGTGCTCCCCCCGCGCCAAAGATCCTCCCCTTTTTCGGGGCAACCCTCGGCGTTTCCCTGGTCTGGCCCTTTTCCGGTGGCGAAGCGAAGTTGTACGTTGGGCGCCGGTCCAGGTTTGAACCCCTTGTTCCGGGACCCCTTTTTTAACCCGGGGGGGGTGGGTTCCCAAAAAAAATGCCCCATAGGGGGGCCCGCGGGCCCCCCTACCCCGGACTTTTTTCCAGGGGGGAAAAAGGGGGGGAAAAACTTGGTAGGGTTTTTAAGGGGGCCGTGTTTGATGGTAAAGAGAGGAAAAATGGGTGGGTTTTATTAAAAGGGGTGAAATCGGGGCCTTGTTTTGGGGGGGGGGGGAAAATTTTTTTTTGGGGGGGTTATTTTGTAATAAATCGGGGGAATTTTTTTTCCAGGGGGTTTTATACTATAGTTGGCAAACCCCATTAAAGGGGGAAAAAAAAAACTTTTTTCGGGGGGGGGCCGGAGCGTGGACCATTTTCCGGGGGTTACCCCCCCACCTAGGTGGGATGGCCCACAGAAACTGGCCTTTTTTGGTTTTAACCGTGGGGATACGTTTGATGGTCGGTGTTTATGGGTTTTGGGGGGAAAAAAAAAGGTTTTTTATAGGTGAGGGTAATTTCAAGTCCCAAGAGGTTTGACCACCCCAAAAACCCATTTTTGAAGGAGGCGGGGGATTCCCCAAAATTATAAAGGCAGGGTTTTTGCCTCCGGGAGGGGAAAACTGAAAAAATCCCAAAATTTTGGGGATTATGGGAAAAAAAAAACAGACTGGATTGGGTAGATATCCTAAAGGGTTTGGCCCCCGTAGTTTTTAAACCCCGGGGGGTTTTTTGGGGGGGTTTTGGCGGAATGGGAATGGGGGGCCCCAGTTGCACTCTTTTGGGTTTTTCAATCGATGCGGGGGGCAAACCTTTTCCCTGGTGAGGTCTGCCCAGGGGCTTTGCCAGGCTACTATAGTGTGGTACAAACCCCTATTTTACCCAGCGGTGCCAAGAAGGACATCACTGCTTTTGGCCCTGGGGGTGGGCCAGGATGCGATGGCATCCACTTTTCCGGGCTTGGCTTCAAGGCCCCCCACCTTACCGGTGCCCCAGGTAGTGGACCTCACATGCCCAGCTGGCATTTTTCCCGGCTTGTGGTCAAGCCTGCCTGGCGGATACGTCCAAGCACCTGCGTCAGGTGTGGGGGGGTGGTCCTCCCAGGTGGGACTGAAAAGGGCCCTATGTCATCCAGGTACGCAGCCGCGTACCCTTCAAGTCCCTTAAGCAGCGTGTTGACCATCCGCTGAAAAGTGGCAGGGGCATTCTTCATGCCGAACGGCATGACAGTGGACTCGTACAGTCCAAATGGGGTGATAAAGGCAGAGCGTTCCCTTGCCTCACGGGTCAGGGGAATCTGCCAATATCCCGGCTCAGATCCATGATGGTAGGTACTTGGCCCCGGCCATCTGATCGAGCAGGTCATCGATGCGTGGCATTGGGTACGCATCAGTGACCGTGACAGCGTTGAGCCCCCTGTTGTCCACGCAGAACCGGGTGGTCCGATCCTTCTTGGGGGACAGGGACTACAGGCGAAGCCCAGGCACTGCTGGACCCCTGGTGACCCCAGCTTCAGGCATTCGTCATTCCTCACGCATTGTGCTGCTGCATTTTCGGGGGAGATCCGATATCCCTGAACGCCGGTTTGGGGGGGGTGACCCCCGGGGTGTAACGTGATGGACGGTGACCCCGTCACTTCCAGGCACTTAGTAAAACAATGCCGTAAGGGGTAGAGGGTTGCCAACAGCGGGGGCCCGTTGGCCCTCCAGGAGCTGTCCACAAATCTCCAATCCTCTATGGGCCCCACCTGCCCTGACCGGGGCAAGCATGTCCAAGAGGTTCTCCGTCTCACTTTCCTCGGGCAGGTTGCACACGGGAAGGGCACATACCTCCCGAATTCCCTGCCCGGCACCCCAGTCCAAATACACCTTGGCCACTGGCAGTGCCGGCACAACGCCTCCAATTCCGGAGACCGCGCAAGTCTTTCCGGGTATCATTTCCTTTGGGGACACCAGCTCAAGTCGCACCACAGTGATCTCCGCGCCGGTGTCCAAGAGTCCCATGGCAACAGACGGCCTACGGTGACTGGCTGGTAGTTATCAAGGGGCCTTCCCCACCCCCAACCACAACAAAACATTGGGGGGCCTTGGAAAAGGGGGATGGACGAGCCCTTCTGGCGTGGGGACATGCGGCCTTGAAATGTCCCGGCTGTTTGAAAAGGTGACGGGAGTCGGGGTTCCCCACAAGATGTGGAAGAGGGCTGGGGACCCCTGGGCTTAGGGGCGGGACAAGTGGCCCTGCAGGGCATTCTTACCCCCTTTTCCGCTGGTGTGCTTCCTGGCCTCCGGTGCCCGATTGTTGGCATACTCACCCGCGAGGTTTGCTTTGGCGGTGGCCCCTCTGGCTTCCCGGTCCGAAGATGCTGCTGGAGGTCCTCTGGGCAGTTCCACAAAAAACTGCTCCGTGGGGGTTGAGCTCCTTCAGCTGTGGCGGTGGTGATCTTTAGCCCCGAGGGTCCACTGGTCGACTGCTCTCTGGAGGGCCCGCATGTGGTCGGCCCAGCTGTCGGTAGCACCCCGCTGCAAACTCCGGAGCTTCTTCCTGTACATCTCAGGAGTGAGATTGTACTGTCGGATCAGTGCCTGCTTGATTCCCTCGTAGGTCAGGGTGGACTCGCTGGGCAGGTCCCCGAAGATCTCCAGAGCTTTTACCTTGAGATGAGGAGTCAGAAACCGAACCCACTGGTCCTCAGGCACATGGTGCTGGCGGCAAATTTTTTCAAATGCCAGCAGGAAGGTGTCCAGGTCTCCACCTTTATCCAGCATGGGAAAGTCCTCCACCCTCAACTTTGGGACCTGGGTCTGAGGAGGCTCGTCACTGGCGGGGTGGGATTGGCCTTTTCCAGCTGTAGCCCCTGTAATTGGTGGTTTCACGGTCCCGCTGACGTTCCTCGGCCCCTCCCGACATTTCTGCAGCTGCCGCCTCTAGCGCTCGTGACGTTCTGCAGTGCTCCCTTTTGCCGCTCACAATGTTCTGCAGCTTCCGCCTCTATCCGCTCGCGACTTTGCAGCTGCTTTGGAGGGCCTTGTAGGCGTCGAGGTTCCAGCCTCAAGCTTAGCCAGGGCAGCTTGCAGGAGAATAGCCGAAAGTGAGTGCCCCCCTGGCCATTGAACACCTGTGACTGGTCCTTGAGGAGCCCGAGCCCGGACCCCCCTCGCCTTCATAGTCCACAGCCTGGCCTGGGCGGCTCCTCCTGGCTAACTTCACCGACTGTTTCCTCCGGGCCTACAGCTCTGCCCTTGCCACGACCAGCCATCCTTGCAACGCAACACTGGGTTACTTGACACAAAAACTGCAACCTGAATGCACCCAAAACCTTGTATTTTTCACTCTGACTGGTCTAGTGCTGAGATAATCTTAGACCCCAGCAGCAAAACCATGTGGTTTGTCCTTAGTATTTGGAGTACAGCACGCGCACTCACAAACATATTGTCTTGATCCCACGCTCTGCCACCAAAATGTGACGAAAACAGCTAGTCCGCGGCCCGCTTGAGGGACGAAAAACCCGATTGGGGTGTATCTCGACGTTTGCGCTGCCCACTAGGGGGAGCTCAAGGTCAGCCAGATACTGTTCCCCTGTTAACCCTTGCCCACACTGGCACAGGGAAACAACAATGCTGCCACCAGTTCGCGTTTATTTTAAGACCGGTCCGTTTATCGACTTATAGCAGGGTCAGGAAAACCCAAACCCTTTTGTAGCTATATACTATAGATCGAGTACTAGGCGTGGTGAGGGCCGTTGATCAAGAAAGACTAACTCAGATTAAGTTTTAGATTTTAAATTTGCCTTTTAATGGCACACTAGACAGGTAATATGTACAAGTTTGGGTAATAAAATACAGGTCAGAGAGAGGTGCAAATACAATTATGGATTACAGACAAAAGGCAGTTTTGAATAAGTCAAGTTACCTTGTTTCTTGGGGCCCGGCCGCATGGGGGGGCATATGTGGCCTGGCTGCTGCGTGCGGATGTCCTGGAATGTTCTTAGGTGGCCCCCCTCCTGGATCAACAGGAAGAGCACCCCTGGCTCGGCTTATATCTGTGAGGGGGCAGCCCACTTGGCAGCCCCCTACACACCCTGGGAATGGTTATGAAACTCCTCCCACTCAGGTCATGCAGTTTCTGATACAAACCAAAAATGGACTTATAACCTCGGCAGGGCATTGGCACAGAACCCAGCCGGTGGTACATCAGAACCAGCTGGGCTTTCCTGACGCCCGGATATGAGACATGGGCCCATCTTATGGAACCTGTTGGCCGGTTCTGGATATCTCAGTCCCCATGCGTCCTGGGAACCTGGGGAAAAGGGAATGTGCGTGCGGGAGAGTTCCATATTTTGAGATATGAAAATCGCCATGGACCGTTAGGCTGGTACGCTATAAATCGATATGAAATATCGTAGACGGGCCCGACTGGGTGAAATTTAGCAAGTCTTTGAAGCTTGCGAGCTTGGACCGCATTTGTTCAGTGCTAATTAGGTTACATGAGGATCCTTTCATGGGTTGACCCCATGCTGTGGCGACTTCCTACAGAGGCATTGGGGAAGAGAGCTGTGCTGATTAACATGTAAATTGAGCTTGTCCTGTGGTGGGGGAAGCTGTGTTCTGACTAGATTAGATGGTTGGGGGGAGAGAACTGTCAGTGGGGGATGCAGTGAAGTGAATTCTCCTCACAGTACCCATATTTGGTATTGCCACGTGCGTAACGTCCTGTCCTATAAATATGTCATATTAATTAACCCGTATGGTGAACGCTGTTAAAAAAAAAAAACTAACAAAGAATTGCGATGTTTGTTCATCCCGCAGCACATAAAATTGATTAAAAAGTGATCAAAAACTCAACATAAAAAAACTATATAGATTGGGTATCGCCGTAATCGTATCGACCCACAGAGTAAAGCTAACTTGTCATGGATACTGCACAGTGAACGCTGTTAAAAATAAAAAACACTCCTAGGATTGCAGTATTTTCTTCACCCTGCCTTCCAAAAAACGGATTTAAAACAGATCAGAAAGTCTTGTCCCCAAAAAAATGATACCAATAAAAACATCAACTCATCTCGCAAAAAACAAGCCCCTACACAGCTCCGTACAGCGAAAAATAAAAAAGTTATGGCTCTCAGACTATGGCGATGCAAAAACGTGTTTTCCTTTTTGAACAAAAGTGTTTTTATTGTGTAAAAGCAGTAAAACATGAAAAAAAATATACAAAGTTGGTATTACTGTAATCGTATTGACCGCTTTAAAAAATAAAAATAAAAAACACTACCAGGAATGCTGTATTTTGTTCAAAATGCCTCACAAAAACTTTAATAAAGAGTATTCAAAGCGTCATATGCACCCCAAAATGATACTAATAAAAACATCAACTCATTCCACAAAAAACAAGCCCATAATCAGCTCCATATACAGAAAAATAAATAAGTTATGGCTATCAGATTATGACAACCTATTTCTATTGTGTAAAAGTAATAAAACATAAAAAACTATATAAAATGTATATCATTCTAATTGTACTGACCCCTATAGTAAAGTTCTAACGTCATTTATCCCGTATGGCGAATACTGTAAAAATGAAGCCCAAAAACAATGGCGGAACTGCGTTTTTTTCCCCCCATTTTCATAGCCCAATACTGAAAAAAAACTATGGAACACCTGTGCGCCCAAAATGCCCATTACACCCCTAGATGAGATCCATGAGGGATGTTAAATCCAAAATAGGGTGACTTTTGGAAGGTTTCATCTGTTCTGGTACTTTGGGGGCTTTGCAAATACGACATGGCCCCACCAAAATCTGCGTTCCAAAAGGGGTCTTTTTAGGGGTGTTTATTAAGTTTTAGCACCTTAGGGTGTCTGCAAACCTGAAATGGCGGCTAAATAAAATCGTAATGAAAATGAGACCCCAAATCACGTTAGAACTGGACTGGTCCCTAAAAAAATGTATATTGCTAATTTTCTTGAAAGACTTTATTTTAATAAACACTCCCTGACATGTGTTTTTGACCATTTTATTAAAGACATGGATCCAACACTGGTTCGATGCGGATAAGTGAAACCATCACAGTCCAAAAGGGAAACATAATACGGTTGAAAAAAGACATATGTCCTTAAGGTTCAACCAAGGGTGGGGAAAAGGGTTG
>JAODAL010080908.1:0-12080 GCA_025379985.1 Phyllomedusa bahiana | reverse complement strand
ACGAAAAAGGAAAAGTGATCAAAAACCCACCCGTTAAAACCCAAGGTGGGCAGAAAAGGCATCTCTAAAGCACGTACGGCAAAATTTGGGGAGTGGGCTACAGCGCGAAGACCACCCCGGGTGCCACCCCTTCAGCTAAGAACAGAAAACTGGGGCTCCATTTGCCAAAGCTCATCAAAATTTGGCGTAAAAGATTGGGAAAAAACGTTCCCTGGTTGGGAGTCTCGTTTCTGCTGCGACATTCGGATGGTAGGGTCAGAATTTGGCGTCAAAAATGAAAGCATGGACCATCTGCCTTGATCAACGGTTCGGGGGTGGTGGTTTGTCATGGTGTGGGGGAATATTTTCTTGGGCACTCTTGGGCCCTTGGTACAATTGAGCATCGTTGCAACACCTTGGGGAAATTTAATTGAAAAAAATTGAGGCAGTTCTAAAGGGAAAAGGGGGTCCAACCCGTTACTAGCATGGTGTACCTAATAAAGTGGCCGGTGAGTGTATGTCGGCATTGTAGGTTATAGTGGTGCCTGTATAGTGACAGCATACACCTGTCTATGATAGTAAAAGCATATGCATGCCTGTCCCTGACCTTTAAATTAGGGGTTTCTATCAGATACTTTTACTTTCTTGCTTGTGTTGATGGTGTTGTTTATTTTAAAAGGTGCCAGTGTGTAACCAGTACAAATTCAAAGGTGGATATTTCATGTGGGCTGGTGCTGCCCGGGGTGCAGTAATTATCCTTTTGGTTCAGAGCCCTCTGTGTAGTTAGGTTGGTTGAACTGTTTTAGCCAAACGTTTGGTAGCCTCCTGGTTCATTTTGTCAGTAAGCTGCTCTATTATAGTGTGTCAGTCTATTCTCATACATGTTTGTAGCTGATGTTCACCTCTCACATTGCCACATGGTTCTTTGCAGTTTCCATGTCGTTTAATCGCAATAGTGCCATTTGTCGACTTTCAATGGGGTCAACAGTTGCCAGTTTTCAATATTCAACTAATCTGGCACAGAATTGTGCCATAGCACAACCTAAGCAGTTAAAACGGTGATATAAATAAGACCTGTTATACAATGCCATTTTCATGTCAGTTTAAACAGGCTCCATTCCAGCACGGATACTGTTCCCCACAGATATTGTCATGTGAAGCTGGAGACAATTGCAGGTCTCAGGGCTCTCTTCCTGTATGAGTGCCACGTGACTCTTGAGGCCTGTGACTGGCTGCAGCATCACGTCGCTAGTGATTATAATAATATCAATTTCTCTTAGGGTATGTTCACACGTCGTATAGCGGTGCATGTTGTGCGCATCGATATACGCTTGTTGTTTTAGAAGTACGCGATGGCCAGCACGTATTTCTAAAGCGCTCCAGCCCTGCCCCCCCTCCACCCTCTCTTTCCCCGGGCACTGAATACACACCAAGGACTATGCTGCAAAATCATAGCACTCAATGAGTGCTATAACTTTACCATATTTGCAGGGCATTCTTTGGGCGTATTGCAGTGCAGTTAGGCACTGAAGTATGCCCTGCAAATGTGCCTTGTAAACATACACTTACCTTCTACTTTTAATCTTTTCTTTACATTTCCTTTATAGTTCTTGGTATCACATTACCCGCATTATTTTTGTCCTTACTTTGTACATTACCTTCACAGTACATTGCTTGACAATGGCTCAGGATGATCCGAAACATTGCATGATTGGAATATAGTAATACTCCATACGCTTTAGAAGGACATTTGGAGCAGGGAACCTGCATCACATGATTACCCAACAGGATACAACAGAGCCACAGCCATTATACTTGGACATCCTGCCACAAGACTGATAAAACACCATAAGACCAAACTTGCAAATCCTTAGGTAAAAGTAAAGACGTAGCTCACCTGTGTGCATGCAAAGGAAGCACCTATATTGCCAGTCAATGAGTTCAGCTCACCGCCGTGCGGCTTCTCGGCTCCTGGCCGCGAGCCTCTAACGAATTTGAATGAAAAAGTGTCTAAGCCAGCGCTTTAAGTGATATACGCTGTTATTTATTAACAATCCATGGTGTGGAGGGTACAAAGACAGTTAAAAAAAGACGGTTTAGGCTATACATTTTGCCTTGTCACGGTAAAATGATCAAGGGCGATATATACAACCTGAAACGCATTGTTTTTTTTTTTTTAACTGTCTTTGTACCCTCCACACCATATGACCAACACTGAAATACCAGGGATAACTTACCACTATGCCATGGAAAATGGACCCAGAATAACCTAACCCCGATGTGGATCCTCTTAATTTTGTCTGTGTAGTTTTTAATATAAACCCCAAAAGAACTGCATATAAGGATTTCTCTAGGTTCCAAGAGTATAAACATTTCTTTATTTTTCTTTTCTCCTTACTTTTAAAAAAAATCTTTTGTATGCTAACACTTATGGTACGTTTAAAAGTGTTTCACAGGGGATGTGCAGCAGAGAGAAAATTGCAGTATAGCCAAAAAAAACCATGTGTATTTGTAAACATTTCAGTTTTTATACATTATGTACATTTTACAGGGTTGGGAAATTTGTTGTGATCCTAAAAATATATTTCTTTAGGGCAAAAATGTCATATCAGTTTCCCATGGAAAATCAGAGAAATATATTAAACTGAAGGAATTTTTTTAGGTTACAAGGGATATTTTTTTATAGAAAAAAATTTAAATTCAACAAAAATTTTTTTATTCTGTCCCAGACTAGATTTTTTTGTGTTCAGGTTATTATAGTCTTTGCAGGCAAAATTAAATATTAACCTTTTTATATTTTTTGTCTGCGAAGGCTCAAACCCTAGAATCACTTGATTTGAAAGTTATTATATTGTGAAATTCCCCCAAAACTTTGGGACACGGTAAACTTTGTACGTATTGCTGAAGTCAGTTAAAATCTTCTGCCTTTATGGGGAAATTTTCATTTAGCTTTATAAATTTTCCAGGACTCATTTTTTCCCCTTTATATTATTTTTGTTTCTTATGCCCTTTTAAAGCATGACTTTAACGTTTTAAAAACCCTTTCCCCTTGCTGACGTCAGTTATTGACAATTTAACTGCTTGAAGAAATCTAAGTGTTTTCTCAGATTTTTTCTTGCTTTTGAACCCAAGCATTCTACCCGAAAAAAAAAGATGCAGCCCCGTTTTTCTGGTAGAATGTGGACTCCATTTAGTTAATGGGGTCTGTTTGAGATCCTTGGGTCCTTATGTTACACCACTGTTTGTTAATTTTTTTTTTTCTATGACAGACCAATGAAAATAGCAAGTCAAATGTGAACAGGGTCTATTACAATCAGTTTTGGGCTAAATTTTTGCCTTTTAGAGTGTTGTCCTCAAGCTTTCAAAGTCTTGTACTGCAATTCTGGTGGTTAAACATTTATCTAGAATACGTTGAGTGAAGCCATCCAGGACTGTAAGAAATCATTCAGAACTATGACTGTAAAGGAAAAGATAACCAGCTCACCTAAATGGCATATAAGTGTCCGTTCTTTGGTAAATCCCGTGCACGATCCATGCTCCCCAAGTGGTTTGGGCTTTAAAAAAACAAATTTCCTCCCATAGCACAGGGCATCCTTAAAAAAAAAACTTTATTTGGAAAATGCTGGTACAAAAAAATTTTTTTATATTGACGTCCTTTCCCAATTTTCCATGCGCATGCCCCCCTTTAACCCAAATTGTGGTGACACGATTGCGTTCCACCTTGCTATTTGTTTTCCCGGGTTTCCGGTGACGTATGACAGGTGGTTTTTTATCTCTTGTGGCGCTAGCGTCATGGTTTCAGGTAGGAGAACCTTTCACAGGTTTTTTGTGTTTTTATTGATTTGATTGGTTTTAGTACACTATAAAAAGGCGTGCATTCTAATCAGACTTTGCTACGTCTAAGGGCTTTTGTTGCCCGAAACATGTCAGTGATCTTTTTGTCTCTCTGAGTTGCATGCCTGCCCTTGCACTTTTTTGCATATTCTTTGTACCAGCAGTTTCCAAATAAAGTTCTTTTTTTAACGGATGTCCCTGTGCTGATCGATTGGAATAGTTGTTTCTTAAGCCACAAGCGCACTTGGAGCATGGATCGTGCACGGGATTTACCAAAGAACGGACACTTATATGCCATTTAGGTGAGCTGGTTATCTTTTCTTTTGTGTTGTTTTATACTTCCAAGCTTACCGTGCTCCCTATCGGCTACTTATCTGCATTATTGCTTACAAAAGTGTGTCTATCTGCTTGTGGTACCTAATCCATTTTGATTTTTTGCATTAAGTAAGTGCGGGCATGGCTTACCTTATACAAAGAAAAGAAAAGGCTGCACTAGTCTTTCAAAATAAGGCTAATAGCAACCAGAGAGACACAGAATTTTCTGGAAAATTAAAGTCATTAGAAAAACTTATGGCTCAAGAGTTGAAGATTTGGTGGGACGCCACTACCTTAAAAAATTATGTCAAGCAAAAAAATGATTCCCAGAGGGTTACGAATTAAGAAAATTCCCACCACCATATATTCTGAGGATTTTGTAACCCGCTGGAATACTATTCTAACATCATGCTCCACACAACTTATGGAACTTATTATACAACAAGAAGAATCAAAGTTGGAAGAAATTTCAGAGGAGCTTAAAAGAACAGAAAATGAAATACAAGTTTTTAAAGATCTGCCTGACTTTGACCAAAATCTACAGCATATGCGTAACAATATTGCTCAACTTGAAGATTCCATTACAGCCAACAAAAAGGCTAAATTTGAACGTGACAGCTATGACTATTCCAATGATCAAGTGTATGAGTGGGGTAGAAGATCAAATTATATGAGTACCCCTCGTTCTATTCTAAGACGCTCAAACAAAAGGAATTATTGGAGACGAAAACAAAATCGGGTCAGTTTTAGTTCTCTGGACTCTGAGTCTACAGATGAAAATAACGAAACCCAAGAAGAGGCTTCGACATCAACAGCTACAAATTCTCAAGCATCCCAACCTTCTTATTACAAGAAATCTAAATCACAGAAAAATACAAAAAACGAGAAAGGCGTAATCGAAGGGGAGGAAGAAAACACTCAAAGAAGTGGCAAAATGAAAACCAGGAACAATCTCGAGTAACTTATCCATCTCCAACAGTTGATGTCTTGAACTTATCTTCCTACCAATTGGACCAATCACAAATTCAACTATTGTCCTTAGGTCTTAATTTTGGTCTTGAAAAAGATCTGGAGTTGTTCAGTACTCTAAAAGATATTAACAAATTTATTCGTATACTAACCTTAAAACGTCACTTTGGAATGTTGGATAAGTAAAATTCAAACCCCTAGGGGCAACAGCAAAACCCTTTAAAGGTTTTTTAACTTTGGGAACAATTACTATTTACAATTAGAGGAGTTGGGGGATACACAAATGTTCACTATTGAGTGAAAATATCAGGACCCAAAATATCTTAACAAAAAATTTTACCCGTGCATCTAAAACAGTTTTGGATCGTTTTAATTTTTGAGAAAAGGGAAATTTAAAGGGTCTTGTGTTTTTTCCCCGCCCGGCTCAAAAAATTTTTAATCTCTCTGCCCCCAACGATTTCCCCAAAGTAAATTAAAAACAATAAGGACATTAAAATAGAGGGCCGATAAAGGGGGTATGTTGTGTGATAAATAGTTGATTTCAGGTCTATGTTATCTCTTTTAGTGACCCAAAACTAATAAAAGAAGTTGGTAAGCCCTCTAATAGTTTTAAGGAAGCTATGATAATTTACTTGGAGGGGGGGTTTCCCTTTGGGGGGTTTTGGCCAGAGACGGTGGACGCATTATTACCGGATTCTCGGTTACTTCTTTTTATTTGGACTTCCAAAAGTCCAAAAACAAAGAGCCTTTTCCTAGGGTTTTCCGATGTCTTGGTATGGATTCTTTTGGAGCTCATGTGAAAAAGGTGGTACTATCTTGCCCCTTTGTGTCTCGAGTGCCAGGTATTTAAAGGGATTAAAAAGTGTTTGTCCTATATAAAAAAAACTTGGAAACAAAATTTTTAGTTGGGTCAGTTGCGTGTGGAATCACTATCCCCAGCTTCCATCGGTGGCCTTAGATGTTTTCAGTTCCTTTGGGTGAATTTCATGATTTTCCCCCGATTTTGTGCCAAATACGTTGAGGTAACTGCTTCTGATGAAGCATAATTTTTTTTCTTATGGGAAAAAAAAATTTTACCTGCAAATAAGGGGGTTTAAATGGGGGCGTTTTTTTCGCCCTCAGGGAAAACTTGACGTTTCATGGTGGGAATATTATAATTTTTTCAGACAGTAATCCCTTTTTTTGAGATTGGATGGTATGGAGATACATAGATGACCCCCTTTTTTGGGGGGGGGGTGTGTGTCTCCCCATACCACTTTTTGTTGACTATTAAATAATACCCCTTAAATTTTAAAATTACCTTTTTCCATCTAAAAAATCTTATTCATTTTTGGTCTTGAAACTTGGAATTACTTGGATGGTGTTGTTAAATCAAAAAATTTACCGCAAGCCCCATAGGGAATAATTATTGCTTTTATCGCGTTTTATCTGGAGCCCCAAGCAAGCCATCCCTATGGTAAATTAACCAGAGCAAAGAGGAACTGCATTCCCTGAAGTTTTATGAAAAGGGGAAAGGGGCTATTTTTGAAGATTGAAAGCAGTTTTGTTACCCCCCGTTGGACATTAAAAGAGCAGCACAAAAAGTTGATCAGAGATAGAGAAAGTTTGTTTTTAGAAAGCCCCTGAGGGGTGTTCAGCCCCATTATCAACCTACCCCGGTATCAATACATAGACAATTTAAAAAGTAAAGAAATGTGTCAAAATATTTCCCTACTAAAAAGAAGGAGTTTAGCGTTTACAAGGAGGTGAGATTTGTGTTCGAAAAAAGTGAATTTGGGCAATATTCTTTTCCCCCGTGTGCTATAATGTCAAAGTCCCACTATGTGGTTAGACACAAGGGTTTTGTCAAAAGTGGCCCCCTTTCCCCTGTTAAAACCCGTGGTTTGTCTTTCCAAAAAAGAATTTTCTAATTAGACGGTCAAAATTTTTCCATACGCAAATATATTAATTGGGAAAATTTTAGTAGTTTAATCTAGGTGTATTGTGCAAATTTTATGATGGGGTAGACCCCACAAAAATTTTTGGGGCGTTTCTTGAGCCCCCTTGTATTATCATTATTATGAAAAAAAAGTTAGTGTGTCACGCATTTTTTTTCGAATGCCCCAAATTTAAATATGGGCTAACATTATTGGGTATTGAAAAAATTTTTAGTTAAAAAAAAAGGAGGGAATCTTTGAGTATTTTTTCCTGATAGAGAAGCTTTGGATGCTGTGTTGAACTTTCTACAAAAGGCCCTTTAAACGAGAAAAAGGAAAATTTGTTTCATAGTAAAAAATTTGTCCTGTAGATCAAATTTAGAAAGTTGGTTTAGTTTAGTTTAATTAATTTAATTTTAATTAATTTATTTTGTTTTTCTGAATTTTCTGTTTATAATAAGCCTAAAATTTTATTTCTTCATTTTCAGACAGATTTAAGGGTTACAGCTACTATTATTATTTTATTGTATTATAATTATTCTTTATTCAAAAATTTTTTAATTAATAGGGTTAGTTATATCACCCCCCTATTTTTCCTCTATGTCCTTTCCCAAAAAATATTATAAGTTTCTTTTTTTTAGTGTTCGCTTATGTTCGTTACTATCGACGCCCCTTCCAAATATCCCATGGCTGCCCCTTTAACCAATTGTGGTGACAGCATTGGTTCCCCCTTTGTATTTCCTTTTTTCCGGTTTCCGGTGAGTTGACAGGGGGTTTTCATTTTTGTGGGTGCGTCATGGTTTCAGGTAGGAAAAACCTTTCAAGGTTTTTTTTGTTTTTTTTGATTTGATTGGTTTTTTTACAATAAAAAGGGGTGCATTCTAATCAGACTTTGCTACGTCTAGGGCTTTTGTTGCCCGAAACATGCAGTGATTTTTTGTCTTTTTGGTTGCATGCGCCCTTTGCACTTTTTTTTGCTATTCTTTGTCCAGCATTTTCCCAAATAAAGTTTTTTTTTAAACCCGGATTGTCCGTGCGGGATCGATTGGAAATAGTTGTTTCTTAACCAAGCGCATTTGGGAGCATGGATCGTGCCGGGATTTCCCCAAAAAAAAGGGACATTATTGCATTTAGGTGAGCTGGTTTTTTTTTTTGTGTTTTTTTTATACTTCCAAGCTTCCCGTGCCCCTTCGGCTACTTATCTGCATTATTGTTCAAAAGTGTGTCTATTGTTTGGGGCCTAAATCCATTTTTTTTTTTTGCTTTAAAGTAAGTGCGGGCATGGCTTTCCTTTAAAAAAAAAAGAAAAGGCTGCACTAGTCTTTCAAAATAAGGCTAATAGAACCGGGACACAGAATTTTTGGAAAATTAAAAATCTTTGAAAAATTTATGGTCAAGAGTTGAAGATTTGGTGGGGCGCCATACCTTAAAAAATTATGTTTTAAACAAAAAAAGATTCCCCGAGGGTTACGAATTTAAAAAAAATTCCCCCCCCCATATATTTGAGGATTTTGTAAACCCGTGGATACTATTCTTTAACATTTGCTCCACATACTTATGGAACTTTTATACAAACAGAAGAATCAAAGTTGGAAGAAAATTTTAGAGGGTTAAGTGAACAGAAAATGAATCAAATTTTTAAAGATCTGCCGACTTTGACCAAAAACTAAAAGCTATGGTAAAAATTTTCTCAACTTGAAGATTCCTTACAGCCAAAAAAAAAGGCTAAATTTGAAGTGACAGCTTTGACTTTCCCCAAGGGTAAGGTATGTGTGGGGTAGAAGATCAAATTATTGGTACCCCTCTTTTTATTCTAAGACGCTCAAACAAAGGAATTATTGGAGCGAAAAAAACAAAATGGGTCAGTTTTAGTTTTCTGGACTCTGAGTTAAGATGAAAAATAAGAAACCCCAAGAAGGGCTTCGACATCAAAAGCTACAAATTTAAAAATCCCAACTTCTTATTACAAGAAAAACTAAATCAAAAAAAAATACAAAAAACGGAAAGGCGTAATGAAGGGGAGGGAAAAGAAAAACTCAAAGAAGTGCCCAAAAAAAAAACCAGGAAACATCTCGAGTAACTTATCCCTCTCCAAAAAAGTTGAGTTTGAATTATCTTCTACCCCTTGGACCAATACAAATTAAAAAAATTGTCCTTAGGTCTTAATTTTGGTCTTGAAAAAGATCTGGAGTTGTTCAGTACTCTAAAAGATATTAACAAATTTATTCGTATACTAACCTTAAAACGTCACTTCTGGAATGTATCGGATAATGCTGAATGTCCTAACCCTAGGGGCAACAGCCATAACACCTTTGAAGGTTTAACCTTTAGGGAACAATTCACTATTCTACAATTAGAGGAGTTGGGGGATACACAAAATGCTTCACCTATTCAGAGTGATAAAATCAGGTACCCAAATATCTCTAACAGCAAATTTTACCCGATGCAGTCTAGAACAGTCTCCATGGATCGTTTTCAATTTCTTGTAGAACAGGAATTAAGGGCTCTATGTGATTCCCTACCGACCGGCTCAAACAATTTTAATCTCTCTGCCTCCCAACGATTTGCCCTAAGTAAATTAAAAACCAATAAGGACATTATAATACGCATGGCCGATAAAGGGGGTATGATTGTAGTGATGAATCAGTCTGATTATCACGGATCTATGTTATCTCTTTTAGATGATCCAACTACATATAAGAAGTTGAGTACAGACCCTACTAATAGCTTTAAGGAAGCTATGATAATTCTACTTGGAGAGGGGGTCTCCTTGGGGGTTTTGAGCCAGAGACGGTCGGACGCATTATTACCGGATTCTCCGGTTACTTCTATTTTATATGGACTTCCTAAAGTCCACAAACAAAGAGCTTTTCCTCCTATGCGTCCGATCGTCTCTGGTATCGGATCTCTTTTGGAGCTCATGTGCCAATGGCTGGATACTATCTTGCAGCCCTTTGTGTCTCGAGTGCCAGGCTACTTGAAGGATTCCAAAAGTGTACTTGCATCCCTATATAACAAAACTTGGAAACATAATTTCAGTTGGGTCAGTTGCGATGTGGAATCACTATACACCAGCATTCCGCATCGCGTGGCCTTAGATGCTATTCAGTTCCATTTGGTGAACTTCAGTGATTTTACCCCCGATTTTGTGCAATATACGTTGCAGGTAACTGACTTCCTGATGAAGCATAATTATTTTTCTTATGAGGGAGAAATTTACCTGCAAATAAGAGGGGTTTCAATGGGGGCGAAGTTTTCGCCCTCACTGGCTAACTTGACAGTTTCATGGTGGGAATATCTATATATTTTTTCAGACAGTAATCCCTTTGTTGAGCATCTGGAGTGGTATGGCAGATACATAGATGACCTCCTCATTATTTGGGGGGGTGATGTGTCTGCCATACCACTCTTTGTTGACTATCTAAATAATAATCCCTTCAATTTAAAATTCACCTTTTTCCATCATGAAAATCATATTACATTTTTGGATCTTGAACTTGGAATTAGCTTGGATGGTGTTGTTAAATCTAAAACTTACCGCAAGCCCACATCAGGGAATAATATATTGCATTATCGCAGTTTTCATACTAGGAGCACCAAGCAAGCCATCCCTATTGGTGAATTAACCAGAGCAAAGAGGAACTGCAGTTCCCCTGAAGATTATGAAAAAGAAAGGGATGCTATTTTTGATAGATTGAAAGCCAGATGTTACCCCCGTTGGACATTAAATAGAGCAGCACAAAAAGTTGACTCACGAGATAGAGAAAGTATGTTATTAGACAAGTCCACTGAGGGAGTGATTCAGCCCCATTATCAACCTACCCTGGTACTCAATCACACTAGACAATTTAAAAAAGTCAAAGAAATAGTGTCAAAATATCTTCCAATACTAAATGAAGATGAAGTACTTAGCCAGATCTTACAAGGAGGATGCAGATTTGTGTCTAGAAAAAGTGAAACATTGGGCAATATTCTATCCCCTAGTGTGACTAGTAATGTCAAATGTCCCACTATGTGGTTACGACACAAGGGTTTTGTCAAATGTGGCCATTTCCCATGTAAAACCTGTGGGTTTGTCTTTCCAACATAAGAATTTTCTAATTATGACGGCTCTAAAACTTTTCCCATACGCAAATATATTAATTGCAATACTACTTATGTAGTTTATATCATCAGGTGCTCATTGTGCAATTTGATGTATGTGGGTAGCACCACACGAAAATTAAAGGTGCGTTTTCTTGAGCACCTGTATGATATTACTCATTCATCTACTAGAACAAAGTCTAGTGTGTCACAGCATTTTATCGAATGCCACAATTCAAATACTAGAGGTCTAACATTATTGGGTATTGAAAGAATTTTTAGATCAAAAAGAGGAGGTAATCTAGAGTATTTACTCCTTGATAGAGAAGCTTATTGGATGCTGTGTCTGAACACTTTCTTTCCCATTGGCCTTAATTCGAGAAGGGTAATTATGTTTCATACGTAAATGCATTTGTCCTGTAGATCAGAAATTTAGAAAGTTGGCTATATAGTTTAGTTTAATTAATTAAATTTAATTAATTTATTATGTTTTTCATGAATTTTCTAGTATTATAAATAAGCCATAATTTCTATTTCTTCATTGTCAGACAGATTTAAGGTATACAGCGTACTATTATTATTATTATTAGTATTATAATTATTCATTTATTCATACATTTGTTAATTAATAGGTATAGTTATATCACCCACCATATTTTTTCCTCTATGTCCTTTGCCAAAAATATTATAAGTTCTCTTTTTTATAGTGCTCGCTTCATGTTCAGTTACTATCTGACGTCCTTCCTAATATCCATGCGCATGCCCACTTTAACCAATTGTGGTGACACGCATTGCGTTCCACCTCTGCTATTTCCGTTTTCCGGTGACGTATGACAGGTGGTTTTCATCTCTTGTGGAGCTAGCGTCATGGTTTCAGGTAGGAGAACCTTTCCAGGTTTTTTTGTGTTTTTATTGATTTGATGGTTTTGTACACTATAAAAGGCGTGCATTCTAATCAGGGCTTTGCTACGTTAAGGGCTTTTT
>JAODAL010080907.1:0-12080 GCA_025379985.1 Phyllomedusa bahiana | reverse complement strand
TCAAAAAAAAATTAGCAAGGTAAAATGTAAGTCACTGCTGGTAAAAGCCCCCCACCCCTGCACGGGAAGGGGGGGGCCCCTGCCCGCTGTGAAACCCCCACAAGCCTGAAACAAAAACGGGAAAAGCCTAAAGTTTGTAAAAACCTTTCCCAAAAGCCTAAACAAAAAACTGGGGGAGCCTGAAGCTGTAGAATTGCCCACAGCCTGAAGGAAAAGGGGAAGCCTGAAGTTTGAAAAACCCACCCAAAACCCTTTAACAGGGAGAGAAGCACAAATTTTTTATGTAGTTTTAAAATTGCTTAGGACTGCCAAAAAGAAAAGAAAAAAAACTGACAAAATTTTTAAAATAAATTTTTCCCCAGGGATTACGGGTTTTTTCCATAGAGGGGTGGGCCCAATTGCAAAGAACCCCGCTGTTTGAAAAATTGCCCTTTTTTTGGGCCCTTTCTTAAAATTCCCGGGGTTTTTTTTAACCCGGAAAGAAGAAAATGAGCGAAATTTTTAAAGACGAATTCCTTTTTGCGCCCCCTTCTCTGGGGGGGGATTTAAAAGGCCCCCCAAGAAAACCCAGGCCTGAGGGGATCCCAAAAATTCAGCCAGGACAAAAAGGGCCTTGTCACCCCAACTGGCCGCTCCCCTCCTGAAAAAAATGCACCGGCGCCGAGGCTACTTTTAGACTGATCCCAGATTTGGAGGAGGGCTGCGCTCCCTCAGCCCGTTTGGATATGGAAAAATGTAAAATTTTCCCCTTATTTTTTTTTAAAGGGAACACTTAAAACCGCAAATTATTTTTTTTAATTTTACGTGGGATCTGATCCCCCGTTATTTAATTGTTTTGTAGCATTTTGGGACAATTGCAGTAGTTTATTCCCAAATGGTTGAAAAAATTTTATCTTCTGGGGGCAGTTTTTTCGACCCCAAAGTTTTTATTTTTTTTTAAAAATTGAAACCTGTGTTCTGACTGTTTCCTGGGGCAACGCCAGTTTTTTTTTAAAGGAGGGGTTCCCTAAACGGCTCTTCATTAAACCCTGCGCATTACAGCCAGCTTCAGGCCCCCATTTCCCTGTTCGGGGGCTGGGGGCGGTTTTTCAGCTTCGGGGGCCCCCCCCTTCCTGTTCGGGCCCGTGGGGGGTTTTCTACAGCTTCAGGCTCCCATTTCCCTTTTTTGACACTGTGGGGGGGTTTTACACCCTTCCCAGGCCCCCATTTCCCGCCTGCTGGGTGGGGGGGTCCTGAAGGTTAAACCCCCCCACCCCTTTCGGGCGGGGGGCCTTTTTTCTGCGGTTTTTTTTGGCTCCCACCTCCTTTTTCGGACTGTGGCCCGGTTTTTCAAACAGCTTAAAGCTCCCATTTTCCCTTTTGGGTTTGTGGGCGGTTCAACAACTTCAATCCTTCTTTTGGCGGGGAAATGTGGGGGGTTTTTCTGCACCTTCAAGTTTTCCACTTTCTCTCTGGTTTTTGGGCAGTTTAAAGGCTTGGGGCCCCCACTTCCTTTTTGGACTGGGGTTTGGGTTGCTCCCAGCTTCAGGCTCCCATTTCCCAGTCGGGGCTGTGGGGGGTTTTCAAACGTTTCCCGGCTTCCATTCTTTTCGGGCTGGGGGCGGTTCTGCAGCTTCGGGGCCCCCCATTTTCTGTTCGGCTGTAAAGCATTTTTAAAACAGCTTCAGGTTTCCCAATTTCTTGTTCGGGTTTTTTTGGGCGCTTTTTACAGCTTCAGGTTTCCCCACCTCCTGTTCAGGCTGTGGCGGTTTCTGCAGCTTCGGCCCCCAAAATTCCTGTTGGGAATGTGGACGGTTCTACAGCTTCAAGTCCCACTTGCCTTCCCGGATATGGGTTTTTTCTAAAGCAATGACGGGACATTTGTTTGCTACCCCTTTTTTAAACTAGCCTGTTAAAAAAAGGACTTTGGTAAAGGGGGATTTTAAAAAGCAAAGCAGAAAGCTAAAACGCTCAAAAGGGGAGTTAAAGTTTCCCAATGGCTGCAAAAAGAAAACAGCGGAAGTGTTGTTTGTTTTTTTCCTTTGCCCCATGTTTAAACCCCCCAAAAAATGTGTGGAGGCCCAAAAAGGTCCCAGACTAGTTTTTTGAAATTTTTAAGGAACTTAATCGTGCCCGCACCCTAACCCCAATGGGAGGACTTTTAAGAATTGGACAATAAATTAAAAGGTTTTTTAAAACCCTTTTTTTCCCATAAAAAAATATTCTAAAAACCCGATATGTGCACAGAAAAAAAAGCTTTTTCCCCGGGAAAAGAAAAAAAATTTTTTTTAAGACGAGGGGGCCCTAAAATTTTCCAGGAAATTTGTTTATCATTAAACACTGCAACCTAATACATGGCTGTGCCCCCGGGCCCCAAGGGTTTCTAAAATTAGTGCCCAAATTTAAAGAAAAAAACTAAAGCGGTTTCCCCGCAGGAAAGCAAAATTTTTATTTCATCGGAAAGTTTATTTTTGGCAATAACAAAATCGGGCCCCAGCAAAGCGATGGTCTACTCCGGGGGCAAATTCACACGAATGAAAATATGGCCCAAGTTACACCCCCAAACTTTTTTTTGGGCTACAATGTTTTGGAACAAGCCATGCTGCTGTGGTAAAGGGCTTTTGGGAGACGGGGCCTTTTGGGTTAAAATGCTTCACGAATCATCTAAATAAAGCCCTTTAACCTTTTTGCAACACAGTGGGAAAAACTTTTCAGCCCCTCGGGTTCCCATCTAGGGGAACCTCAGGTAAAAAAGTGAACTTTCCCTTAACTTATTCTTAAAAAAAGGGGAAAACCTCACACACCTGCCCACTAGGGGAGCAATGAAATTAAAAAAAAAAACGCACAGGGGAAAGCCCCAGTTCAAAACAGTATCAAAAAAGGGCCACAATGAATACATGGGGATTGCATATACCCAAATTACTGAAAACAACACTCGCGGGCTTTATGAAATGAGGGGGAAATTCCTCCATGCTGCTGCTTCTAGTAAGTGTTTATTCCCCCCCCCCTCACACCCCCAGTGCTGGATTCACAGCTACACTGCTCTTTTCTGATCTATAATTTCCTCCACGCTGCTGCTTTTTGAAAAGTTTTAAATATCCCCCCCCCCCCCCCCCAGGGGCGGGAGTCACCCCTACACTGCCCCAGTATGCTCTATAATGTCCCCCCATGCTGAGCTGCTTTAGTAAGTGTTAATCCCCCCACATTTGCGGAAAGTCACAGTTTCCCAATGCTCATTTCGCTCATAATGTTCCATGTTTGCTGCTTTTGCTTCAAAGTAATTTTGTTTTTATCCCCCCAGTGTTTGAGTCACAGCTACTACTAAACCTTACTAGAAGCAACAGCTTGGAGGCCATTATAGAGCGTACTGGGGCAGTGTACTTGATTCCAGCACTGGGGGAGATATAAAAACTTGCTAAAAAGCAGCAGCTTTGGAGGACATTTTTAAAAAAAAAAAAGGTTACTGAGCAGTGAAAGCTGTAAACTCCACCCACTGGGGGAGATTTAAACTTACTGAAGCACAGCATGGGGGAAACATTATAGAGTTACTGAGCGTGAAAGCTGGGGACCCCAGCACTGGGGGAGAATAACCCCTTACTAAAAAAGCAGCGGCTTTGGGGGGACATTATAGAGCAGAACTGAGCAGTGTAGCTGTGACTCCAGCACTGGGGGAGATATTACCTTAAAGAAGCACCCCGCAGCTTGGGGGAACTTTAAAAGGACAGAAAACTGAGCAGTGTAGCTGTGTTTTCCAGCGGGGGGGATATAACCTTAGTATTTGCTCTATAATGCCCCCTTTGCTGCTGTTTCCCCCCTATTTAAGCCTTTGTAGCTGTGACTTAAAGCACGGGGGGTTTATAACACTTACTAGAAGCATAAAGCATGGAGGACTTATGAGCGAAACTGAGCTTTAAAAGCTGTGACCCCAGCCGGGGGGGGAAAAATAACAATTATGAAGCAGCAGCATGGAGGAACCATTATAGGGGCGGGAAAAATAGCAGGTAGCGTGACCCCAAAACCGGGGGGGAGATTAAAACACTTACTAGAACAGCAGAAAGGGGGAAACTTTATAGAGCATTTTCTGAGCGGGAAAGCTGTAAATAAAACTGGGGAAAAATTAAAAACACAAAACTAAAAACAGAGCCAGGGAGGAAATTATAGAGCAGTCCCTGGGGCGTGGTAGCTGTACTCCAGCACTGGTAAGAAAAATAATACTTACTAGAACAGCAGAAAGGGGGAAACTTTAAAAAGGGCAGTATTTGAGCAGTGAGCGTGACTCCAGCACTGGGGGGAGATAAAAACATTTTTAAAGAAGCGGGGCAGCATGGAGGACATTTTTAGGGGAAAGTCGGGAAGCAGTGTAGCTGGGGACTCCACCCTTGGGGGGATATAACACTTTTTGAAGCAGAAAGCTTTGGGGGAAAATTATAGAGCAGTACTGAGCGGGTGTACTGTGACTCCACCCACTGGAGGAGTTAACATTTAAACTAGAAGCCAGCAGGAGGGGACTTTAAATAGAGCGTATGAGCGGGTGTAGCTGTGCCCTCCAGCACTGGGGGAGAAAAAACCCACTAGAAGCTCACATGGAGGACATTTGACCCATTACTGAGCAGTGTAGCTGGACCCCAAAGCAGGGGGAGTTTTAAAACACTTAAACTAGAAGCAGCAAAAGGGGGGGAACATTTTTGACAGTACTGATTAGTGTTACTGGACTCCAGCATTTGGGGGGTTATAACATTTACTAGAAGCAGCAGCGGGAGGCATTATAGGCAGTACTGGCAGGGTAGCTGTGTCCCGCACGGGGGGAGATAAAAACCACTTACTAGAAGCACCCAGGGGGGGAATTATAGAGCAGTACTGAGCAGGGGTAGCTGTGTTTCCCAAAGCACGGGGGAGATTTAACTTTTAAAAGCAGCGCATGGGGACATTAAGAGAAGAAACTGAGCATTTGAGCGGGTGATTTCCAGCACTGGGGGAGATATAACATTTTAATAGAAGCAGCAGAAAGCAGCATGGAGGCCCTTTTTTGGAGCATTTTACGAGTGTTTTAGCTGTGACCCACCCACGGGGGGTTTTATAAAAATTTACTAGAAGCACACAGCAGCAGGGGAGGACTTTATAAAAGCAGAAACTGAGAGTTTTAGCTGTGATTCCACCCACGGGGGGGATATAACACTTAGTACTGCTCTATAATGTCCTCCATGCTGCTGCTTCTAGTGAGCCGTGTAGCTGTGACTCCAGCACTGGGGGAATATAACACTTCCCAAAAAGCGCAGCAGCAGCAGGGGGGGGAAAACATTATATAGCATTTACTGACGGGGTAGCGTGACTCCAGAACGGGGGGAGTTTTTAAAACACTTAATAGAAGAAAGCAGCATGGAGGACATTAAAAGCAGTACTGGCGTGAGCTGGGGCCCCAGCACTGGGGGGGATAAAACCCACTTAATGAACCCAACCAGCAGGGGGACATTAAAAAACAGTATGGGGCTTACTGTGCCCTCCACACTGGGGGGGGTTTAAAACTTTACTAAAAGCGGGCAGTAGGGGAGGAATTATAAAAGAGTACGAGCGTGTAGCTGTGACCCACCCACGGGTGAATATAAAACTCACTAAAAAGCACCCACATGGGGGAAAATTATGGGGAAATTTATGAGCAGGTGGGCTGGGGACTCCAGCACTGGGGAAAGTTTAAACACAATTTGAAGCAGCAGAGGGAGGACTTATAGAGCAGTACTGAGCAGGGGGACCCGTGACTCCAGCACTGGGGGGATAAAAACATTTATTTAGAAGCGCAGCAGGAGGAAAATTATAACCCTACTAGCAGTGTGCTGTGAGCCCAGCCGGGGGGAAATATAACATTTACTAAAGCAGAACGGGGGGACTTTTTAAAGAGCAGTACTAGCAGTTTTAGCTGTGATCCAGCACTGGTGAATAAAATTTATTTAAACTAGAAGCAGAAAGCATGGAGGACATTATAGAGAGTACTGAGCAGGGTTTTTTAGCTGTGACCCACCTGGGGGGAGATATAACACTTACTAGAAGAAGCGCACAGAGGACTTTTTAGAGCAGAAACGGGAGCAGGGGTAGCTGGGGACTCCAGCACGGGGGGAGATAAAAACATTTACTAGAAGCGCACCATGGAGGACATTATAGAGCGTACTGGGGCATGTACGTGACTCCAGCACGGGGGGGATTTAAAATTTTACTAGAACAGCAGCATGGGGGGACATTAAAAGACCCAATACGAGCATGTAGCTGTGACCCAGCATTTGGGGGGATTTAACACTTATTAGAAGCAGCAGCATGGGGAATTATAGAGAAGTCTGAAGTGAAAGCTTTTGACCAGCCGGGGGGGAAGATTTAACACTTACTAGAAGCAGCAGCACAGAGGACATTATAGGCAGTACTGGGGCCAGTGTAGCTGGGGGACTCCACCCTTTTGGGGGAGATTTAAAAATTTACTAGAAGCAGCGGCATGGAGGACATTAAAAAGCAGTTTTTGACAGTGTAGGTGCCCCCCAGCACGGGGGGGGATATAAACACTTACTAAAACAGCAGCAGGGGGGACATTATAGAGAAATACTGACAGGGGGTTCTGTGACCCCAGCACTGGGGGGATTTAAAACCTTACTAAACACCCATGGGGGACTTTTAATAGAGCTTACTGAGCGTGTAGCTTTATCCAAACCTTGGGGGAATAAAAAAACATTTACTAGAAGCAAAGCATGGAGGGACTTTAAATAGGGCAGTAGGAGCAGTTTAGCTTTACTCCGCATGGTGAGATAAAAAATTTTACTAAAAAGCAAAAGCATGGAGGACATTATAGAGCATTATACAGTGTACCTGTAAATCCAGCCGGGTATTTAATGTACATGGCCAAATCATAATTTTGTTTTTTTTTTTTTCAAACAGAAAAGAGCCCTGAAAAAAACATAGTTGCCCAACCCATAGCTATCTAATCCAGGGGGGCACATTTAAGGTAGTTGCAAAACGGGCCCTAGGTGGTGAATGTATTTTCCCCAGGAACCCAAGGCAGGGCCTGGGTCGGGGGCCACTTTTTTAAACCCCCCCCCCCCGTTTGGGGTTTTGTGTTATTAGGACATAAAATTTATTTAAAAAACCCATGAAAGAAAAAGGAAGACTTGGCTCCCAGCTCTGCAAATTAGTCTTGTGGGCCTTCCCGGGAAACCTACAAAAATGTCCTCAAACATAAAGTGCTTGGGGGGGTTTTAGGGGTTTTGGCCTCTTTTTTTTTGGGGTAAAGTTTTAGGGAAATTAGAGGCATGACTTCACGAGGTCTCATGTTTGGGGGTGGTTAGAGGTGGGCCTAAAGGGGTTAAAAGTTTGGGCATGGTTAGGGGGTGCCCTCATGTGGGGGCCCATGTTTGGGCATGGTTAGGGTTGGGGCCCTCAGTGGTGTCTTTTTTGGGGGCATGGTTAGAGTTGTGACCTCATGTGGTTAAGGGTTTGGGCATGGTTGGGGTGGGGACCTCATGGGTGTCATGTTTGGGCATGGTTAGGTGTGACCTCATGTGGTGTCATGTTTGGGCATGGTTAGGTGTGACCTCATGTGGTGTCATGTTTGGGCATGGTTAGGTGTGACCTCATGTGGTTTCATGTTTGGGCATGGTTAGAGGTTTGACCTCATGTGGTGTCATGTTTGGGCGTGGTTAGGTATGGCCTCATGTGGTGTCATGTTTGGGCATGGTTAGAGGTGTGACCTCATGTGGTGTCATGTTTGGGCATGGTTAGAGGTGTGACCTCATGTGGTGTCATGTTTGGGCATGGTTAGAGGTGTGACCTCATGTGGTGTCATGTTTGGGCATGGTTAGGTGTGACCTCATGTGGTGTCATGTTTGGGCGTGGTTAGGTGTGGCCTCATGTGGTGTCATGTTTGGGCGTGGTTAGAGGTGTGGCCTCATGTGGTGTCATGTTTGGAGGTTGGTTGGAGGCAAGCGGATACATTACAAATAGGTAAGTGCAGGAGATGTAATCATCAGTAAACAAAGTTACAAGTGCTCTGAGGAATGAAAACATCTTGTTAGAGATAAAGAGACTGCTCCATCCAACCATGATGATGGCACTCCCTGCTCGGTGTCTAATCAGGAAGGGAGATATGAATAGTAACCTAGAGACACTCAGCGCAGATAAAATCTCTCCCATCTCTTAATAAGGTAAAATAAAAAAAAAACTAATGTATTTGGAAGAAGTCTTCACTTACTTGTCCCTACATGTTGAAAGCTAATCTTTATGGTGAGAAAACCCTTTTAATATAATTGCTGTGTTGACCTGTACAGTAGTTAAAGACAAAAACCTTAGACAACAGATCGTTTTTATAGTAATTTAGCCGTTTATTTACCGCCAGAGCGCCAGTATTTAAGCTAAAAAGACGCTTTGCTGGCAACTACAGAATAAAAAAAAAACATAACATTATTTTAATACATCCAATGAAAACATGAAGCCAGGTAGTGTTCTTTACACACATTAATTCACAAATTTGGATAGAGACTAGTGATTAAAGTGGTCTCGGACACCTATATGTACATTATAAAACAGCAATACACCTGTTTATAAAAGAAAAGTGCACAGAATTATTAAGTATTACTGTCATTTATCAGGTTCATACAATAAAAAGATTGCCTGGCAATAGCTCGAAACATTGCAATAAAACGGGACTGGTTACTTCCTAACCCCCCCCAACCCCCAAAAATTACACTACAGTCCTAAAGACAATCAACAAAATACAATGATTGCGTTACATGGTCTCGGATCCTAGCATGGTCTATCCAGAATACTCAACCATAGGAAGAAACAAAAACACCTACAATGGCTGCCGCAGCAGCTGTGGCACAGTCGACCTCCGCAGTGCGTGAAGGATCCGTTCCGACCCTCGAAAACACTGAAGAGGAGAAAACAGGGAGGATGCTAAGAAAAACCCTCCAGCTCGTCTCAAGCCCTATCCTCGGAATAAAAACCGACGCGTTTCAACCATGAACCAAAGTCTATAACAGGCGAATTGGTCCAAGTGCAGGATCTCAGAAAGGCGATTCCCTGAGGACAGGATCACACATCGTTGAGCCGAGCCAATGGGTGACTATGGAACAAAAATCGATCTGGTAGCAATACATTGGCAACGACCTCCTAGGCACTCCAAAAGTTTAAGGCAGCGTCTGAATGGAAAGTAGTCAGGGTTGGTCTACAGAACATTGAAGATCTTCCGTCTTTGGCGCCGGTTGCTCTGTGGCCCCCCGCGCAGGACGATCTCCTGGATCACAGGGAACGACTTTTAACCAGATCTCAAAAAATAGAAGAAGAGTTCTCTTGCCCCAAGGAAACGGTGCAGGAACGAGTTACAAAGACACAGAGAAAAGTTACATCGAAGTCCGAGGAAAGGAAAAACTGGAATGTAATAAGTTATTCGGAGAAGGATGGAGAGTTTGTAGCAGCAAAAACAACATATGGGAGCGTTGGGCTTGAAGAGCGAGTGATCGGAGGAAATAATAATAGTGGTTCTGAGAGGAAGGCGATGATCGGGCAAGAACAGACCGGAGGACGGACAGACAGACACTGGAAGAAAGATCAGGTGAGAAACAGGGGTCATGCAAAAATCTGGAGGGTTAAGGGTTGAGAATGGAGATGGCACAGGCGGACACCGGCAATGGAGGAAGCAACAAAAACACTCTAGTGAATGTCTGCAGGGCTGTGCGGAGGACGGCTCCCCCAGGGAAAACCGGGCAAATGGCAAATTTAAAGGGACACGTCCAGCAAAGTTTTTACTTTCACATATTGACAAGCAATATGCAACTAATAGATGAATTAAAAAAAAAAAAAAAATCTTGTTAGAGATAAAGACTGCACTCTGTGAGCTCGGACAGTGAAAGGATTGCTTGATGGATCTTCTATGTTCTAAGAAGTGTAAGTATTATCAGCCGAACCTGATCAGTGTGAAGAAACCTCCTCTCCAATGCAGAAAAAGATTAACCTATTTTCCATTCGTGTATTGCTGGTCATTGCCTAGTGATCTAGTCTAATCTTATCTGTCCCTGTTCAGAGAACAATGGAGCAATCATTTTTTCATTACCTATATACAGATCAGCTTCCCACCTCACAGCAGCAGTAAAATGAGATCAGTCTGCTCTGCCGATTCTATGCTTTCATGTATTACTCTCCTCATTGTCCTGTTTCTAGTCTAATCTCATCTATCCCTGTTCAGAGAACAATAGAGCAATCATTCTTTCATTACCTACATACAGATCAGCTGCCCTTCTCACAGCAGCAGTAAAGTGAGATCACTCCAGTCCATCATGCTGATTCTATGCTTTCATGTATTACGCTCCTCATTGTCCTGTTGCTTATCTAATCTTATCTACTCCTGTCCAGGGAACAATAGAGCAATCATACTTTCATTACTTACTATTTGTAACCAGATTACATACAGATTAGCTTTCCCCCTCACAGTAATAGTGAAGGGAGATCAGTCTGCTCTGCTGATTCTATGATTTTAGGTTTTGCTCGTTACTGCCCTGTTCGTCTAGTCTAATTGTATCTATCCCTGTCCGGAGAACAACAGAGCAATCATTAAGTCATTACTGTTTGTAATAAGACGACATACAGATCAGCTCTGCCCTTCACAGCAGCAGTAAAGTGAGATTTGTCCACTCTGCTAATTCTATGTTTTTATGTTTTGCTCTCATCACTGGTCTAGTCTAATCTCGTCCTGTCAAGAGAATAATAGAGTGATCATTCTGTCATTACCTATTACTTGTAATTCGGCTATTTTTAATAAGGTAAGTGTCCTATCTCACAGTTAGAGAAGGACAATTTATATGTAATTTTTAATTGCATGGAGATGCCAAAATGAAAAAAAAAAAAAAAAAAAAAATTATAAAGAAAAAATACCTTTTCTGTGAATATTGGTTTTAACAACAAAAAAAAATAAAATAAAAATACTCCTTCCAGATGGAAGTGTCCCTTTAAAAATTTTTTCTGGGGAAATAGGGTTTTTTGTATACTCAATGGAGGACGTTCCGATTATTGAGGAACAAGGTGCAACATTCAAACAATCACAGATCATCATCTTTTTGGGGTAGGTGAACGTTCCTACCAGAGCCATCGTGCTGCAGCGGGATACAACATTCACTAGTTTGTTTTCCAGTTATGTCATTGGTCATGTAAGGATGGAGTGATGTGCTGTGAACATGAGGCGCCTCCCACGAAAAAATGCACCAGATTGAAAATAAAAGCATCGGGTGGAGGGCGCCTGGAAGTTAGTGAATGACATGTATGTATCATGCGTTCATGCGTTTCGCTGCTCTCACATGTGTCCCCGGCCTAAATTCCCCTCCCCTTAAAAGAAGCTGCATGTAAACGCCTTCCACATCTCGCCCAGATTCACAGACACCCTCTTCAGGAACCTGCAGTCCAGGAGGGAAAAAACAGAGAAGAGGACAGTTATGAAGGCGCGACACAGGGCGACGGCAGACATTTATATTTAGCCAAATATAAATCAAACATCGGAGAATTACTGCACAATTGGGTAATATGTTGTATGGAGCGGACAGAACTGGAGTTTTTATAGATCCAAGAAACGTCGTCTATATACCGTCTCCCACTCTGACGGCGTAATTGGCCGATAACAAAAACGTCCGATGAGGAATCAAATTGGCAAAAAATGAGAAAATTTTGACATTTATGAAATAAAAAAAACCTTGCAAACTCCAGTTCTGTGCACACAACATATTAAAAAGTGAACCTCTTATTCTTCTGACTACATAGATCCAAACTTCTATGACTAATTTCGGAATTTATCTTTATATGGGTTCAGCTCCGTTTCCTGTTACAAAGCTCCAAATCCCCCGACTTCGGTTTTCACAACCGTAGAGTAAAACCCTACATTTTTTTTCTGCCTTCAGCCGCCATTAGGCTCAGTTCCACATCTGCGCGTGTTCCATGCAGTAAACCAATACTATGACAATCTGCATCCAGTGTGTGTGTTCGTTCGTTCTCATAACTAAGGGGGCTCAGATGTGTAAATGGACCACACAGAAAAAATTTGGGCTGCACTCCCATACACAAAATAAAAGTGTTTGCCCAGATTGTTT
>JAODAL010080906.1:0-12081 GCA_025379985.1 Phyllomedusa bahiana | reverse complement strand
GGGGGTGCTTATATGTTTTGGTGGGTTTTTCCACCCGAAAAAACGATTCAAAAAGCGCTGGGGTATAACGCTTTTCCAACCGCACCCAAAGTGTGCTCCGTGTTTGGATGTGATTTTGCTGCAGAATCGCACCCTATAATTGTAAATAGGGCGTCTGTTGCATTAAAATAGATCAAGAATTGACATGTTGATTCTTTGAACAGAGCGGAAATACGCATCAGAAAGACGCATGTACAACACGCATCGCCGATCAGACGTCTGAACGCGATGCGTGTTTTATAGTGTTGAGCGATTATAATCGACAAAGTTGAAATTGGCACGGTTTTTAGGTTGATCAGAATTTTAGGTGAAAATCTGCGCAAAACTTTTTAATATCGCGCCAATTTTCGGCGCTTCCTGTCATTTTGGCGGCCAGAAATCAGTTAGAGAATAGAGCGGGGTGAACTGGGTGTGCAACGTCATGACTGGATGTGTATGGTTTTGTGTTTTGACTGGAAAAATTCACATGACCTCCTTTTAAAAAACAGCATCAGTGTGTGTCGTGTCTCATAAGAGCAGGACGTTTTGCTAGGTCTCTCTCAATACAGCTCAGCGACACAGTTCTCTTTGTTCACACGACAACTATGCTTTTACTGTGAACATTAGAACATAGGTAGATTAGAGAATTTCAGTTTTTAGTTAGTAGGTGAGGAATTTGAAAGAAGCATCTAGCCTGTACAGCGCCGCGGGGGGAGGGAGGGGTGTGGCGCGACAAGACAGACAGCTGGCAGGCTTTTGAAAGGAGAGTGGATTTGTGCAAGTCCAAGACTGCTTTTACCCTGAATTGGAAATGACTTTTTATTAACAGTTTTGGCCAGTTTTTGGTGGGAAAAATTAGCGTGTATTTTGTGCAGCCTGTACTTATATTAGGATACAGATCTTTTCTAGTCACCGCAGGTGTATTTATAGGTGCAAAAACCATGTTTTATTATCCCTACAGAATATAATTAGGTTTTGTTCACTTTGGCGCAGGCCATTTTTGTTGAAAGACCCATCTGTTACTTATAATACCATACAGAAATTTTGCTAGTAATTGGTGTGTATTTCATAGGTGCAAAAAAAAACCTATTATTATCGGTACACAATTTTAATTACGTTTTTTCACTTTGGCGCAGCTTTATTTTGTTCAAGACCCACTTTGTACTTTCATAGGAAACAGAATTTTCTAGTTCCGCAGGTGTATTTATAGGTGCAAAAAACCACGTTTATTATCCGTACACAATAATAATTAGGTTTTGTTCACTTTGGCGCAGGCCATTTTGTTAAAAACCCATCTTTTAGATATTACCATACAGAAATTTGCTAGTAATTGGTGTTGTATTTCATAGGGGCAAAAACCCCCTATTATTATCAGTACACAATTTAATTAATTGTTTTTTACTTTGGTGCAGCTCAGTTTTGTTCAAAGACCCACTTTGTACTTACAATAGGATACAGAACTTTTCTAGTCACCGCTTGTGTATTTATAGGTGCAAAAACCACGTTTTATTATCCGTACACAATTTAATTAGGTATTGTTCACTTTGGGGGCAGGCCATTTTTAGTTGAAAGACCAATCTTTTATTATAATTTCCATACAGAAATTTGCTAGTTTAAATTTGGGGTTGTAATTTCATAGGTGCAAAAAAAACCACCCTATAATTATCAGTAACAATTTTAATTACGTGTTTTTCACTTTGGCGCAGCCAGTTTTGTTTCAAAACACCCACTTTTAATTTTTCAATAGGATACAGAATTTTCTCAGTAAACCGCAGAGTGTATTTTAGGTGCAAAAACCACGTTTTATTATCCGTACACAATATAATTAGGTTTTGTTCACTTGGCGCAGGCCATTTTTGTTGAAAAGACCCATCTGTACTGATTTTACCATGCAGAAATTTGCTAGTATTGGGTGTGGTATTTCATAGGGCAAAAGCCAACTATTATTATCAGTACACAATTTAATTACGTGTTTTTCACTTTGGTGCAGCTCAGTTTTGTTCAAACACCCACTTTGTACTTATAATAGGATACAGAATTTTCTAGTCACCGCGGGTGTATTTTCATAGGTGCAAAAACCACCTTTTATTATCCGTATACATTTCAAATAGGTGTTTTTTTTACTTTGGTGCGTTCTAGTTTTGTTCAAAGAGCCACCTTGTACTCAAATTTGAATCCAGAAATGTTGTAGTTACTGTTGGTGTATTTCATTGGTGCAAAAACCACCTTTTCTAATCCGTTAAACTTTTAAATAGCTGAAATTGCAACGTGGTTGCGGCCCTAGTTTTTTTCAAATAACCACGTTGTACGACAATTCTGATAGAAAAATTTTCTGGGCAACTGTTCCCCGTTTGTCATTGCTGCAAAAAACATAATGTCTCATCCGTGTAACTTCTGAATAGTTTTATTGCGCTCGGTGAATCTCAGTTTGGCGCAGATAGTTTTCAACAAAATATCATACATGTGCGCTATCAATTCCTAGTCCTACTGGGCAGTTGTAAATCCCTGGGAATGAAGGAAGAACACTGTTGATTTTGTCTTACGGTTCTTCCACCAGACCGCATTTCACAGGTATTCGCTAGAAACCTTTCAGTTTCTAATCCTAGTTGGCTGTAGGAAATTAGAGGGATTTAAGAATAGCTGTGATTTGCCGTCTTTTAATAAGAGACTTTCAAAAACTCTTCCATACCTTCTTAAATTTTTATCTTCTGAACATGGAGCGAAATGCAGGTGTTAAGCGAGCAAAGAGGGGGTGTTGGAGGTAGAGGTATGAGAGAAGGTGCCTCCTTCCAGTGCTGGCGACAACACGCAAGCCAGCGGAAACGTCGGGTTTGCAGGACCATCAGGCCTGTCATTGCTGGGTCAGGGCCCTGTGAAACTCAGTAACAAACATCGTCGCCAATCTGTTCTTCAGTGGTTAATGCAACCTGCATCCAGCAGTCTTACCTCCTAATCCTCCCAGTCATGGCCACAAATGTCGTCTTCAGCATCGTCAGCATCCGTCCAACATGAAGTGAAGGCAGCCCAAATGTCAACTCGTGTACCCACCACTGTGGATAATCCATTTTCTGAAGACCTCTTTGATGACAAAATGTGGTTGGGGTCAGAAGGCATGTTAAAAAAATCAAGAGGCCAAAGAGGATGATTTTGTCTGCTCTGACGCCCAGTTACTGATGCCATCATAGGAGGAGAAGGAAGCCGGTCAATCGGCAAAAATCCCGGGCTGTCGGCAACGCCTTGCAGTGCCTCTTGCTTGTAGCCCACAGCTCCTGGATGCAGAATGTCAGGACGACGAAGTCACCTGGTTGGATGATGATGATGATGATGACGACATTTTCGGATCCAACGTGGTCTTTTCAGCAGAATTTTGCTTGCGAGCGCTTCATCACTGGGCGAGGAGGAAGACGATGGGGTAGTGTCAGTACAGGTCCCGCCTCAAAAAGGGAGAAGGCGGTCACACAAGTCCGCTGAGATGATTCCGCCAGCCACGATCAGCGGAAACCCCATTCCTCTCTTTATCGCTCTTCGAAAAGTCCAGGACCTCTCAAGCCTGGGCCTTTTTCGGAGCAAGCTTCTGATTTTCACCCAGTGAGTCATATGTCGCCTTTGCCGTAAAAAGCATCAGTAGAGGCAAGTATCTTAGGTGTTTAACCACCACCAACATGTCTATCACATGCAGCGAATGCTGAGGGTTGAAATGGAGGTAACACTTGGCCAAAAAAGGCCCACACCGATGCCCGGGCTTCAAATCACGTCACACCCTCTGTCTCCGCCTCCTCCTCCTCCGCTACCACCAAGCGTTTCCTCACTGCCCATGTCTCTTAGAGTCATGATCAGGGATCAGCCTCCCCTTTCAGCCTCCACCGTCGCCGGGGTACCACCAGCACCACCAGGACCCATCCTACCCATTCTCCCTTCCCCCAGTTTGACGCCTGCAACGCCGTAAAAGCAGTCTAGCAGCCAGCCTTCTGTCTTCCAGGTTGGGAGCAGAAGAAAACACTTTAACCCAAACCATCCCAAAGCCAAAAAGCCTTTAATGTCGGCATTGACAGGCTTTTGGCCTTGGAAATGTTGCCTTTCCGTCTCGTGGACACAGATGGGTTCCGCCACGTCATGGCCCTTGCCTGCCCGCAATACCAGATGCTGAGCAGGCATTTCTTTGCCAGAAAAGCCGTCCTTGCCCTGGCCAGCCACGTGTCATCTAAAATTTCAAGCGCGTTGTCTACATCTGTGTCTGGAAAGTCCATCTGACCACCGAAACATGGACTACTAAGCACGGCCAAGGCCGCTATATCTCTGTGACAGCTCACTGGGTGAGCTGGGTGGATGTGTCTGGTGGTGACGGTGGCTCTCAGGCTCAGTGCACACTCTTCAAAACCACAGGGATGGTACAGGGTTCTTTCCCCCAAGGTCATCCAGTGGCATCACGTGCCCAGAAAAACCAGGCTGTGTTGAAATTAATCTGTCTTGGAGACCGTCCACACAAAGGTCAGGAGTAGTGTTGAGCGATTTTTATCGACAAAGTTGAAATCGGCAAGGTTTTTATGGTGATCGAAATTTCCAGATCATGCGATAATTAAGGTTAAAATCTGAGCATCATCTATTAAGATCGCGCCTTTTTCGGCGCTTCCTGTAATTTTGGCGGCCAGCAAATCAGATTACAGAATAGAGCAGGGTGAGATGTGTGTGCGACGTCATGACTGGGATGTGTATGGTTGCGATTGGCTGGAAAAATCACATGACCTCATTTTACATAGAACAGCGTTTCCTGTTTCAGCCTCAGTGTCTCTCAGCGTCTCATAGGGATAGGACCTGCGCTCTGCCTGTGGCCAAACAGCTCAGCGAAATTAGTCTGTTTCTGCACAGAGAAACCTCTACTATTAGCTGTGATCCTTCCAATTTAGTTAGATTAGGGATTTGAACATTTTATGTAGTTAGCTAGAGAATTTTAAAGCAGAATCTACCGCTGTAAATTCACGGCGGTGGGAGCAGGGGGGGGGGGGGGCCCGGGGGCGAACACAGACAAGCTCTATCTATAAAGAACACTGGATAAAGTTCACCAAGACTTAGTGTAAACATTGTAGTGGAATATCTTTATTATTAACAGTTTGCTATTGAAATATTTCCTGGATATTGGGCAGCCTGAACTTATATTGGATACACATCATTTCTAGTAACTGCAGGTCTCTTTGTTAGCTGCAAAACTACACTTTTATTATCAGTATACATTTCAGATAGGTGTTCATTTTCAATTTTACCCATTACACCTGTGACTGTTGATATATCCACCTTGCAGTTAAATTACAATACAGCATCTTGTAGTCAGCACAGGTTGTTTGTTGCCAAAAATACCGTGTATCGTACGAAAACATCACAGTTACGTGTTTTTTTACTTTTGCGCACCCAGCATTGTTCATTGACGCAGCATCCACGTAAATCTTAAAACAGCAATTCTATATTCACCACAGGTGAATTGAAAGGTGCAAAAAATACCGTTTATTATACCAAACATAACAGTTACGTGTTTTTTGACTTTTGCACACCCAGCATTGTTCATTGACGCAGCATCTACGTAAATCTTAAAACAGCAATTCTATATTCACCACAGGTGAATTGAAAGGTGCAAAAAATACAGTTTATTATATGAAAACATAAAAGTTACGTGTTTTTTGACTTTTGCACACCCAGCATTGTTCATTGACACAGCATCTACGTAAATCTTAAAACAGCAATTCTATATTCACCACAGGTGAATTGAAAGGTGCAAAAAATACCGTTTATTATATGAAAACATAACAGTTACGTGTTTTTTGACTTTTGCACACCCAGCATTGTTCATTGACGCAGCATCTACGTAAATCTTAAAACAGCAATTCTATATTCACCACAGGTGAATTGAAAGGTGCAAAAAATACCGTTTATTATACCAAAACATAACAGTTACGTGTTTTTTGACTTTTGCACACCCAGCATTGTTCATTGACGAAGCATCCACGTAAATCTTAAAACAGCAATTTTAAAGTCCCCACAGGTGAATTAAAAGGTCCAAATAATACCGTGTATTATGCAAAACATAACAGATACGGGTTTTTGACTTTTGCGCACCCAGCTTTGTTCATTGAGCAGTTCCGAAAATTTAAAAAGCAATTCTTAGTCCCCCACAGGTAATTGAAAGATGAAAAAAATACGTGTTTTATACAAAAAACATAACAGATACGACTAACGACCCTTTTCCCCCGGCCTTTTTAATCTGGGGGTCAACAGGTTTAATGGTATACTGCGGGTCCGGGCAGGTATAGTCAATGTCCAGTAAACTAAAATGGGGTTGAAAAGACCCCTTTTTCCGGCACTTTTTAAATTTTGGGGGGGGTATGCGGGTTTTTGGGGCTTTTGCTGCTTTCCCAGGCGGGGATATTCAATGCCCGTTCAAGAACATATGGTTCAAATCTACCCCTTTCTTCATTTTTTAAATTTTGGGGGTGATGCAGGTTTGGGGGTCAGGCTGTGGACAAGACGGGAAAGGGAGAGGGTCTGTGATTTTTTTTCGTGACTTTTATAACCAAAAGTGTGTTGCCTAAGATGTTGCCGTATCCATTTGATGTTGGGGATGTCAATTTCAGTTCTCCAGTTTTTTGGGTGTAAAAAATAAAGGGTGTTGTTGCTCTCCATAGATTTTAAAAGGGTAATCGCTCATAATCGTTTGCTCATTCGAAAAAACCTTATCGATGGGGGCCGATATCGACTACGCTCGCTCGTAGCCAACACAACGCTCCACTAGTGGGAGCTGGGGACGGTTTCCCCCGCAACGAGACCGAGCGCTGGTGGGGGGACAAGAACCTTGTGCCAGGAAGGTGGTTTTGGGGTAACGGTCAAAATCTGCTGGCCCCCTTAAGAGGGGAAGTGAGCACATCCCGCCGGGCACATGTCAACCTTGTCGTTCTAGAAATTTCTAAAGCGCTACCCGGGCTGGGCTGCCTGCTGAGGAAGGCTCGAGGTCTGTTTCGCATTCCCCGTTCACACCCTGCTTCGTCCCCTTGGCTGGTTGCGTTCATCCGGGGCTTTCCCCCGTCAACCCTCTCATTGTTGACGTGGGAACACACTGGAATTCCCCTCCACTGCCCAGCGTTGGGCAGCAGGAATGCCTTTTCGCAGTACGAAGGACACAGGCTTGACAAGCAACGGGGGACCCCGGGTTGGGGTTTAGCCACCGGGTGGAGGCAGGTAAAGAGTCGCACACCTTGCCAGTTTTTGGGAAGCCCCCCAAAAAGGCAGTGCGGACAATTCCCTTGTCGTGAGCCTGTGGGGAAAAATTTGTTCTGGAACGACGTTGGACACTTGAAACATCAGGTCCCCCAGCGATGGAGGGGGAGCAAACACAGATCGGAACGGAGCCCCTTTTTCTCCAACAAATCCACAAGGCCCGAAGTTTCACAATTTTACGGTCTTCATTAGGCATGGTTTTGGGTAGGGCAGTGAAAGCGGCGGCCTCAGTCTCGGGTACTCTCGAGGCAATCAGGGCTGGTTTTTAAGCGTGCCCGGGGGAGCAGGGAAGGGGGTATTCTGGACAAAGACGTTAAAACCAACGTCCTTGCCTTTGGGAAAGAGGGTTTGGCCCCGGGAAATTTTAGAGAGGGGAAGAGAGGAAATCAGTTTGCTAGTGCCCCCCCAACCCAGAGGCTTGGGAAATCAAGGCTCCATCTCTCACATGAGTGCTTGGATGCTCCATTTCCTCCAACATGATCCTTGCATTAAGGCCAGCAAAATGAACAACAGTTACTGGGTGGCCACCCTCCTGGATCCCCGGTACAAAACAAAACTCAGCACTTTCATTCCACCCAACCCAAATAGAGAGTAAAATGCAGGAAATGGAGACCTTGCTGAATGATCAACTGGAGACATCTGTGTCATCTGCTTCACGGTCTTCAAATGTCACAGTGGAACAACGTCAGCGACGTGACAGCAGTAGAGTGCCAAGTAGCTGTAGTGGCAGCAGCAGCAGGCAATGTGGCAGAAGCCTAATGGGTGACCTCTGGCAATCTTTATTTACCACCTCACCAGCACATGTAATGCAGGGCACACATACAACACACAGAGACCAGCTTAAGATCATGGTGCAGACTATCTGCGTCTCAACATCGATATTTTTGGATGTGTTCCAGACCTAAGTGACTTCTGGGTATCCAAAATGGATGAATGGCCCGAGCTCGCTCGCCACGCCATAGAGGTGGGGTCATGTTGTTGGGAGATACAGCTATAATCATGGTCCTTTGGAACAGAAATGTGGCTTCTAAGTGGCATTTCTCTCTCACAATTTTTAACAGTGGCTGAGAAGTCATTTTTATAATTTTTTGGGTCATGCTGCTTTGAAATGCAGCAATACTACAGGTCCTATTATAAAAAATTTTTGTTTCTAACAGACATTTGTTCTTCACAATTGTCAAGAGTGGCTCAAGGGTCATGTTTTGAATTTTTGGTGGCATTTTGCTGTGAAATGCAGCTATACTATAGGTCCTGTTCTTAAAAATGTTGTTTCTAACAGTCATTTGTTCTTCACAATTGTCAAGAGTGGCTCAAGGGTGATGGTGCTGTCAGAAACAGGAATAGGTAGGACACTGTTAATGGACACATATTGCAAAATGACTTGTTTTTGCAAGATCTTTAACATAGCTAGCAATCCCTGTAGTGAGACAACCCATTTAATACAATTTAAAAAAAGAGAAACAAAGACGTGGTTTTTAAAAATGTGTTTTCTAGAATTAAACTACTAAAAAACTGGTATGTACAAAATAGCTGATACAACTCTTCCTCTGACGTGTACAATGGTGGTACAGGAAGACTTGAACAGATGTAGGTTACCCAGGACAGGTATAGTCAATGTCCAGTTCAACTAAAAAGGTGGTTGAAAGACTCCTTTTTCTTGCACTTTTTAATCTGTGGGTCAGACATGTTTAATGGTCATACTGTGGTACAGTACAGGTATAGTCTATGTCCAGTTCAACTAAAATGGTGGTTGAAAGACTCCTTTTTCCAGCAGTTTTTAAATCTGGGGGTCATGCAGGTTTGGGGCTCATACTGTGGCCCAGGACAGGTATAGTCAATGTCCATTTCAACTAAAATGGTGGTTGAAAGACTCCTTTTTCCGGCACTTTTTAATCTGTGAGTCAGATAGGTTTAAGGGTCATGCTGTAGTAGAGGACATGTATAGTTAATGTTCAGTTCAACTAAAATGGTGGTTGAAAGACTCCTTTTTCCGGCACTTTTTAATCTGTGGGTCATGGAGGTTTTAGGGTCATGCTGTGGTAGAGGAAATGTATATTGAATGTACAGTTCAACTAAAATGGTGATTGAAATACTCCTTTTTCCGGCACTTTATAATCTGTGGGTCAGACAGGTTTAGTGGTCATACTGCTGTCCAGGACAGATATAGTCAATGTCCAGTTCAACTAAAATGGTGGTTGAAAGACTCCTTTTTCCGTCACTTTTTAATCTGTGGGTCAGACAAGTTTAAGGGTCATGCTGCGTTCCAGGACAGGGATAGTCAATGTCCAGTTCAAGTAAAATGATGGTTCAAATAATACTGCCTTCTGGCACTTTTTAATTTGTGGGTCATGCAGGTTTAAGGGTCAGGCTGTGGTACGAGACAGGGATAGTGACTGGTCTGTGACTTTTTTTCTGTGACTATTTTAACCTAAGTGTGTTGCCTAAGATGTAGCACATATCCAGTTTACTGTTGTGGACGTTAATTCCAGCTTCTCCAGCCCTGTTTGGGTGTAAGAATGAAGGTGTTGTTCCTCTCCCATAGACTTTAATGGTCATTGGCGATAATCTATTATCGACTATCAGAAATCGTCTTGATAATTGACGATATCGACTATCGACCGATGACGATAGTCGACGCAATCGCTCATCACTAGTGTTTTACATCGAAAGCAATGTAAATCACGCTGCACATTGTTAAATGCATGTTTGGGTCCATTTTGGGTACGAAACACAGATCCAAAAATGCATCTAAAAAACACTGTGTGAACATACCCTATCAGTAATGATGTAATAATCAAAAGTATGTGACTATGCCTCAAGGAGACATGGGGTACATACTGTACCTTGGATCCCTGCGCAAACACCCCTTTGACCTGCATCTGCATTCTCAGCATATGGAACTAGTCAAAAATTATGGTGGAGAAATTGGCTATTGGCTCCCTGCTATTCCACTTGCTCATTTAAGCCATAGACTGATTTAGGGTTTACATTTACATTAAAATGTAGTATCATATCATAAAACTTGCACTTACTATAGAATTTTTCCCAAAGGCTTCTCCACAAACTATCCTTTTCTGGCATCTTTAAATGCTTAAAAAATGCATTTTATAACGACAGTTTTCTTTTCCTTTTTTTTCTGTGACATTTTTGTAAGGGAGTTTAATTGTGATGTGTTTCATGGAATTTTTTATTAAGTGCCATTTTGTACATTAAATTAGCTTGGAGTGTTCTCAATCCTATAGAAAAGCTTATGAGAAAACATAAGAAAGATTCTTTATTCCCAGAGCATGCTGTGCTCATAAATACATTTTTACGGCAAAACAAAAAGCATCAACCAAACAAACCTTTACATAATAGTGTCTGTAATAACCTGTACTAAAAAGGTAATGCATTTTTTCTCTTGCATGGTAACTGAAGTAAAAATCAGGAAAAATAAATGCCAACATTGCTATGTTTGTTTATCTTGCCTCACAAAATCAGCATACAAAACAATCAAAAACTCATATGTCATTTAAAACAGTACTAAAGGAAACTATAGCTGGCCTCTCAAAAAACAAGTCCTAAAAAAGGTCTTTCAATTGAAAAAATAAAAAGATATGAATTTCAGTATATGATGACAAATATTTTTTTTTTTTAAATTAAATCTACTGAGTAAGCAGTACAACAAAAAACAAAAAAGCATATACATTTTGTATCATCTCAATTATATTGACAAAATAAATGTAGTTAAGGGTATGTTCACACGGCATAATTGCGTCGCGTACAGTACGCTCCACAATACATTGGGTGTTTTGGGAGTCGCGCTGATCAGCGTGTATTCCCAAAGCACGGGGGGGGCGGCAGCCGGCGAGTAATCGCCGCGAATAATTGACATGTCACTTATCTCCCTGCGCACACAAGATGATCGTATTGTACGTGCGGGGGGATGAGGCGTAATCCATACTTCTCTATGAGAGTTATGAATTACCGTAATTGCGGTGTGCATCTCGCCGCATATTAAGCGCAATATGTAGCGAAATATGGCCACAATTACGCGGTAAAATAAGCCGTGTGAACACACCTCAACATGCCGATTACACCACATGACAATAAAAAATCTAGAAATTCTTGTCATTATGTCTCCGAAAAATAAAAAGTGATCAAACAGTTTCATGTACTCCAAAATCATACAAATGAGAACTACAGCTGCAAAAGATAGGTCACTGGGAATCTCAGTTTACAATAAAGTAAAAAATATTATGGCTCAGAGAATATGGCAACATGAAAAAAAAAAAAATTTAAATAGTAAATTATCATGCAAAAGTAGTGAAACATAAATATATATTTTATGTCGCTGTAATCATACTGTTTATAAAATGATTATAACATGGTAATTATACTGCTTCATGAATACTATATAAAACAAAAAGATATAATAACAAGTAATAAAAAAACTTGAATTTAGCCCAAAATGGTGCCAATTGTAACTACCAAGTATTTAAAAAAAAAAAAACAAGCACTGACATTAAGAGGAGTATTCTCGCCACATTGATTAACTTTAAAGAAATAGGCAAAGGTAAATAAAGACTATTACCAAATACACTGTTGTTCTATATTACTTCATTTCAAGGCTAAAGCATTTCTTATCTTCTGCTTGTGTACACAAGCTTCCCCAAGTTACCATCTACTTCTCTCTGCTTTATCAGTGGCTGAGATTATATCACTTTCTGCTGTGTCTTATCAGCAGCACTGGAGCTTGTTTATGTTTATTTTCTGACATACTTTAACCTTTATAGATCTGTTTGTTTTCCCCGCTTTGTTAAA
>JAODAL010080905.1:0-12081 GCA_025379985.1 Phyllomedusa bahiana | reverse complement strand
TTTTTTTTGGGTTTTGAACAAATCCACAGGTTTTTGAATCAATGATGCAACAGAACGTTGTTTTTTTTTTTTTTTTTTTTTTTTTTTTTTTTGTACATGTGACTAAAAAGAATGATTTTATGTGGATAGAATTGTTTCTCCTAGAGTGTCTATAGCACTTATGGGAGTCTGTGGTATCCTTTTGGGAAACTGTTTAAGGGGTCTGACCTAGGGTGCGCTCTCAATAGGTGGGGCAGCTCCTGTTGGGGCGACTACTCCGCCGAGGGGGGCAATTTTCACCCCTTGGGTCAGTACCACTATATTGGATATTTAGATTTAGAGGAACCAGCATTTCTTCCTCTCTAGGAGAACAAATTTTGGTGTTTGTTGCTGTGGGTCCTTCATTTTGGAGGGCATTCTTTTAAGGCATATCAAGTAAAAGTTATTTTTTAATTCAGTACTTGTGGAGGCTGAGATGATGGTGGTGATGGAGGAGGAGGAGGCGGACATTGGCGCAGGAGCCGCAGTTTGACAACGTGGAGGAGAAAGCGCAGTCTCCTGTCCAAGTTGTTGGTGTGCCTGGGCAGGAAGCACATTCACCCAGTGGGCCGTAAAGGACATGTACTGGCCCTGTCTGTAGTTACAGCTCCAGACGTCCGCGCTGCCGTGCACCTTGGAATAAACCGATAAGCTCAAGGACTGGCCCACCTTCTGTTCTACATATTTATGAAGTGCTGGTACTGCCTTTTTGGAAAAGAAATTACGGCTTGGAACTCTCCATCTCGGCTCGGCACAAGCCATTAGTTCTCTGAATGGTGCAGAGTCCACCATTTTGAAAGGGAGGGACTGCAGTACCAACAACTTGAATAGGAGTACGGTCAGCTTCTGCACCTTAGGATGGTTGGACGCATACTGTTGTCTCTTTGCAATCGCCTCGTTGAACGACTGCTGGCGCCATGAGTAGTGAGGAGCAGGAGCATCTGGACCGGGAGATGATGGCAAAGAGAAAAAGCTCCCTTCTGCAGAGGCGGTGGAGCCTTGACTGGCTGCAATGGCATGCATGCCACTGGGCGCTGCTGCTGTTGCTGCGGCGGCAGGATGGACCACCACATATGAGCCACGTTTCTCCCAGGCCACCGGATGGTGATGATGCATGTGTTGATGCAGGGCCGTGGTGCCAACGTTAGCTCCCTGGCCACGCTTCACTTTCTGCACACAGATTCTACATATACCCAAATTCGGCTCCTCCGGTGTCTTAGCAAAGAACTGCCACATCGCCGAGTATCTGATTTTACCGCCAACGCTCCGCACTGAGTGACTACTGCCGCCTCTGCCTCGCTGAGCCCCTGTGCCGCTACTTTCTTGGACCTGTGAAGCGGGTTTTCTACCTCGTGGCCGCTTAGCTCCCGACCTCACACTGCTTCTCCCCTGCTGACTCACGGCCACACAACCCACTTGCTTGCTGCGCCACTGCCTGACGCTCAAGCTGATTCCCTCTTCTCCTGACGATAATGAAGCCCTTGCTTCACCCGGCTCCCAAGTGCGGTCGGCTACATCATCATTGATTTGTGTTTCATCTTCACTGCTGTCCTCATCACCAGGCTTGGTATGCAGAGGCTGACCCCTCACAACATGACCTCCCATGCAACTCTCCACATCTATACTTTGCCGCCTACTGCAAGAAGCAGGGGATATTGGCCCCATTTCTGCCAAGTAGCTGCTGACTGCCCTCCTCAAATTTGTCATCCTTGCTATATAGTGGTGCTGAGCCCAGACCACATAGTAGATCTCTGGCTGAGGGAACCTGATGGGACAGAGGCGGGTTAAGGACAGGTGAGGGCCGCTGACCCGCTCCCGGGCCATGCCAACTAAGGGTTGTGTCTGACGTTCCCACCGACTCTTGGCTGGAGTTGTCAGATGTCATCTGGGAGGTAGTGAATGACCTAGTCAACCAATCAAGAACCATTGGGTTGCTGAACAACACACGGACGCTAGAGGACAGCGGCAGTTGTGGCCTCACCGAGTGACCCTTGCTGCGACGTCCCCTTGCTGTGCTGCAACCTGGGCCTGCTCCAGGAATGTTTGTGCCACTGCCACTCGCAGGTGAAAAACCTGCCACCTCTCTGTCTGACATACTGTTTGTTCTAAAATGTACAGACACTGTTTGATGAAGATATCTGTATATGATAAATACAAACCCTGTATTTGACTCCAAATGAACCCACTAAGAAGATTGGGTAACCCTTGGATATAATTGCGCTCCACAAATGGGCAGGAAAAATTTACTTGTATGTGCTGTTTAAAAACACTGGGGCAGATTTATCAAAGCAGTTGCACCAGAATTCTAACGCTTCTGCGCCTCGTCCGACAAAGGGGGCGTGGCCTCGTAAAAGGGGGCATGGTTCAGCGGGGAAAGGGACGTGGCTTAAGTGCGACCAAAAATGCGACCAGATTTTGTCGCCATTTCTTGTGTGAAAGTAAGACAACTTAATTGTGGTACAGATTTAGACTAGACAGTTCTAGCCTGCACGAGATTTATCAACACTATGATAAATGTGGCGCATTATAAAACTGTCTAGTCTAACTTTACACTGTCTAAAAGTAAGACAATATTGATAAATCTGCCCCACTGTGTATTTATGAACATAAAAGCCCAAACAGGCTTAATTAACCTTCGGATATGAATTATGCTACAGGCAAAATTTCTTCTTTGGAGGTGAAAAAGAAACGTTTCTTTTAGTGACAACAACAGCAGAACAACGCTTAATTTACCCCTGGATCTAAATTGCGCAAAATAAATGAGCAACCAAAAATTACCAGCTTTGTAGCGTGTTAAAAGGGCGTGTATTTTACGGTACAGAACAACAGAAAAACTTGTAATTAACATTCGTTTGTGAATTATGCTACAGGCAAAATGTCTTTTTTGGCGGTGAAAAAGAACGTTTCTTTTAGTGACCCCAACAGCAGAAAAAACGCTTACTTAACCCCTGGATCTAAATTGCGCGAAAGAAATGAGCAACCAAAAATGACCAGCTTTGTAGAGTGTTAAAATGGTGTTTATTTTTAGGTACACAACAACAGAAAAACTTGTAATTAACCTTTGGTTGTTAATTATGCTACAGGCAAAATATCTTTTTTGGCGGTGAAAAAGAACGTTTCTTTCAGTGACCACAACAGCAGAACAACGCTTACTTAACCCCTGGATCTAAATTGCGCAAAATAAATGAGCAACTAAAAATTACCAGCTTTGTAGCGTGTTAAAATGGCGTGTATTTTACATTACACAACAACAGAAAAACTTGTAATTAACCTTCGGTTGTGAATTATGCTACAGGCAAAATTTCTTTTTTGGCGGTGAAAAGAACGTTTCTTTTAGTGACCACAACAGCAGAACAACGCTTAATTAACCCCTGGATCTAAATTGCGCAAAAGAAATGAGCAACCAATAAATTAAGTGGTATTTGGATTGTAAAAACACTGTTTCTTTCAATGAATACAACAGGAACAGGCTTAGATAACCCTTGGATATTCAATGTGCTTTTAGCAGATAGCATTAATATGTATATGCAGCTGCATTGGATGCACACTGGACTTCGGTTCCAATACCCCACAAAATCAGAATTAGAACGTAAGAGAAGCAGTCTCTGAGACAAGCTGTGACACCCCCCAAAAATCGCTGTATAAAAATTAGTTCTTTAGTATCAGCTATGATAAGCAGCCGCGGCAGCACCATCCCTACTCAGTACAGTGAGAGCGGTATGAGCTCCCAGCGTCGCGCCCGGACTTATATAGTGCGGTGACGTCACAGAATCCCGCCAGTCTCGGATTTCAGGCTATGCCCTTCTTCCTGCCAGAGTTCATTGCCCCATGTAACGCTATGTGCTCGCAGCCATTTTATCAATCAAAAGCACACTTTGTTCCCGCGAAGTACCCCAAACTTCGACTTTGTTCAGAACCGAAGTTTTCCTGAAATTCTAAACGGTCTACTTTGTTAGAATCAATTCGGCCATCTCTATTGGTGAAGCCTTGACTGCCTGAAATGGGAGGCGTGCCACTGGGTGCTGCTGCTATTGGGACAGGATGGACCACCACATATGAAACATGTATGGTGACACTGCATGATGTTGATGCAGGGCCGTGATGCCAACGTTAGGTCCCTGGTCACGCTTTACTTTCTGCCCACAGATTCTACATATCGTTATGTTCGCCTCCTCTGGTGTCTCATCAAAAAACTGGCACACCGCCGAGTAGGTGATTTTACCACAAAAGCTCCGCACTGACTGACTGTTACCAATGCTGACCCAGTGAGCCCCGGTGCCACTACTTTCTGGAACCTGCAAAGTGGGTGGTCTAAATCGTGTCCGTTTGGCTCCCAATCTCACACTGCTGCCACCCTGCTGACTCCCGGCCACACTACCGACTTACGGGCTGCACCACTGCCTGACACGCAAGCTGCCGCTCTCTTCTCCCAATGGTAATGATGAAGCCCTTGTACACTGTTGGTCTGTGTCAGCTGATAGCATCACATGGCTTTTAAAACCACCAATATGCTGATGACACCCAACTTTACATCTCCGGCCCAGACATTAACTCTCTACTGTCCAAGATCCCAGATTGTCTGTCGTCCAAATCCTCCTTCTTCTCCTCCCATCTCCTAAAACTTAATGTAGAGAAAACGGAATGCTTCCAGGGCCGGGACAATGGGTAGTCGAGGGTAGGCGACCGCCTATGGCGCCAATTCATCCCAGGGAGAAAAGGGGGCACAAGGAGGCATGGAGTGGGCTGAATTTTCCGTTTGGGGGGCACTTTATGCCTTGTTTAACTAGGGCACCTTACCTTGTCCCAGCCTTGCTTGCTTCACCCAGCTCCCAAGTGCGATTGGCTACATCGATTAGTATTTGCCTGTCACCGCCGTCCATCTCAACGGTGTCGCTGTACAAAGCCTGACCACTCACAACATAACCCCCCAATGCAAATTTCCTCATCACTATTTGCCCGCTTCTGCAAGAAGCAGTGGATGTCTTCCCCACCTCTTTGCTGCCCACTGTCCTCAAATATTTTGTCCTCACTGTATAGTGGTGCAGAGGCCACAGCACATAGTAGTTCTCTGGCTGTGGGAAGTGAACAGGACAGAGGTGGGTTGAGGACAGATGAGAGCCCCTCACCCGCTTTCGGGCCATGCCAGCTAGGGGTTGTGTGTGACAAACCCACCGACTCTTGGCTGGGGTTGTCAGATTTCATCTGGGAGAAAGTGTAAGACCTAGTGCATGGTCAACGCATGGCCGGTAGATGACACCAGATGCTGTGGCCTCGCAGTGTGAATCCTGCTGTGACGTCCCCTTACTGTGCTGCAATCTGTGGTGGCTCCGGTAACCTACTTCTCTGTTCTTTGATGCTATCGTAGGATCTTAGCCCTCAGCTCATTTCTTTCCAGCTGGCGCTGACATTACCTTATCAGGCTGCGTTCCCACTTCAGTTTTTTGGTCAGTTTTGCCCCCGTAAGTGCCCAGGGAATTGAAGGGTGAAGCGATTCTAATAGCGGCGGCAGTCATGTGCGTGTCATACAAAAACACAGCATTGTAGGAAGACCAAACCAAGCTCCCTACAGGCTCTGTGTAGCCAGGAAATGGCTGTTTTTTTAACTCGATTCATCCCGAAGTAATTCAGAACGAAACTGATTTTGCCAGAAAATTCGTCGAAGTCGGCAAGCCGAATTTTTGAGAAATTCGCCCATCTTTAATGCTAATACATTATTATTGTAACGGGTTGGTGTATTAACTGGACCACCGCAAGCGATGATCGTTAAGCCATGCCAGGGAGCAGAGTCTAAGTAGCCCCTGCTATTCACCAGAGCCCGCCGCAAAGCGGGATGGACTTGCTGCGGCGTGAGGCTACCAGGTCGTTACCCCTGACGTGACTTGCTTGCGATGGCGGCCGGGGTAATGCGTGGTCCAGAATCGTAATTCAGAGACGTAGTCAGGGACAGGCAGGAGGTCAGGACAGGTGGCAGAGGTTCGTGGTCAGAGACGGGCAGACGGTCAGGACAGGCGGCAAACAGGCAAGGTCAGGAAACGTAGCGAAACGGACTGGTACACGGGTAATCAAACGGAACTCCAAACTCTCTCAAGACTTACTAACGCACATCAACAATCTGGCAAAGAGTGCAGGGGGCGTGTATAATATATAGGACCAGCGGCAATTAGCAAATTACCGGCGCGCGCGCCCTAAGCTGCGGGTACGCACGCGGCGGCTGGCACAGGCAGGAGCAGGGAACACACGAGCGTGGACAGGTAAGTAACCTGGTGCCGGAGCCTGGGCAGCAGGGGGATGGTCGCGGGCGGCCACGGCACCCGCACCGGACCCCCTGCGGGCAGATGGGCGGCCGCGGGGGGCGATGGCACCCGCGCTAGCCCCCATGACAATTATCTGTGTCAGTTTGACACAGGCAGCGACCAGGGCAGCCTACAGCCTAGTCTGATTGCTGGCTTCTTACACAGACAGTCCTGGGGCTACTCTAGGTCCCCAATACTGACTGTGCAGCCATTCTCCGGGCTCTGTTGGGTCACAGGGAGTCCCAATCACCTGACAGAGGAGGGGAAAGCCCTTTGATTATTCTGCGGTCATGAACCGTGGCAAGCAAAGGGTTAAGCGCTGGGGAGCGGGAGTTTCCCCCACTCCTTGGTACTTGCAGGAACTGCGCTGGGAACAGGGCTGTGTAGTACAGCCCTGTTCCCAGTGCTGCTGCACTTCAAAATACATCGCTGCAGACAAATAACCTGCAATTCCTGATTCCCAAAAGACGGGGGGGCCGGTCTTTAAGGGGAAAAAGGCAGTGTAGAAGGGCCCCAAAATTGTTTGAACCTGTTTTTGGGTTATAAATTCGGGTTTGCAGTTTTAGTGAAATTTACAAAAAAATTTTGGCTGTTGTAACTTTTTTTGTTCCTGATTTTAGCGTAAAAAATTTCATAAATGTGTCTCTTCTATTAATGTGGTGTAACCATCCCAGAATGTTTAAAAAGGCCTTATCCCCGCCAAATTTTTGGAGGGCACCTCATACTTTAGTTTTTGGCTAAAGTACATTTGGGAAAAACTGTTGCAGTCTCTTTCTTAATGTCACCCAAAAATTTGGCCTTAGTCAGGGGTTTATCAAAGTGATTAAAAAAACAGATGAATTTCCCCTTTTGGGTCTTTCAACTGGTTTTTCCAGTAATGAAATTCGGGTCGTCGGGAAACCCCTTGGTTTGCCATATGTGTTTGCCTTTTGGGTTTAAACAGATGGTATCTTTTGATGTTTGCCCTTTACCTAAAATCAAAAATTTTTTTGTCTTGTATTTTAAGGTCAGGACCAGAATAAATAAATTTTTAAGGGGTTCAGGCGGGACACAAAGGGGGACATGTATGTTTTTGGCATCCAGGCCCCAATTTTTTTTGCTTTACATTAGTGGGTAGTAAAAAAAAAATACTTTGAAATTTTAAAGTCAGTTTTCCCCCAAATGTAAAAAGGGTTCTCGGGAGTCCCTCGATTTTTATTTGCTTTAGGCACGGACTCACGCCCAACTTCAGCTCAAAGGACGAAAAAAAACAGTTTTTGATGATATACCCCGCTTGCTGTTGATAATAGATTTTGGGGCTTTCAGCTTTTTCTTTAAAAAATGAAATTTTGTTTTGTTAATTCATTAAAATATAAGGGGTTTATAGGGTAAGGAGGTTGGGGAACAGTACCAGTGCGGAGAGCTGCCGACGCGTTTCGACCATTGCTTGTTTTAAAATTTTCATTGTCCCCTTTTTCCCTATTCTGTAAAAATAAACCTGATTTGGGTTTGTGTCTTACAGAGTTTAACTCTTGCGATTCCCAACTTTTATAATAGAAAATACATTTAAATCTTATTTTTTTTAAAACACAATTTTTAAATTTTAAATTTTAAAAAGAGAAAAAAAAAACTTTATATATTCAATTTAAAAAACTTATAAAAAAGTTTTGTTTTTTGTTAGGGGCAGTTCATGGCGAAACTTTTTAACCCTGCGGGTTTGTCGGGTACCTAATTTTAATTTAATCCTTTTGCCTCTCTAGCTTTTAATTTATATTTTAGGATTCCCTTTCCCCTTAGTGGATTGTGTTATTTTTTTATCCCTACGACTCTCATAAAAGTATTTTTACTTTTGTTTTTCCTCGAAAAAAAATTTTTTCGAACAGTGCATGCCGGGTTTTTCCTTTCGGGGTTTGTGCGTTTTCTAGGAGGTCCCGTCTTAATGGGTTTTTTAAGGTTTTAAAACTTGCGAAACCCAAAATTTATATTGCCTTTATTACTTTTGACAAATTTATTTGATAAAATTTAAATTTTTTTTTTTAAAAATTTATATTTTAAAAAAATTTGATACTGTTTATTTGTAGTAGATGACACAAAATTTTCTGTATTCTGTATATATTTACAGCATATACAGATGTTATGCCCGCATTTATGGCTGCCTTGGATATGTAGCCAATTTTTCTTTGGATCTTCATTGGTAGAAAGGAACAAACTTGGGGAAAGGATCGATCCTATTGTGGAGCCTCTTTTTGGTACAAAATTAATACCTTCACTTAGTATTGTGGACAAATTGTGGTGTCTGTATAAAATGGGCAAATGTTTTTTAACTATATTGATTATTTTGGTATGTTGTGGTGAGTACTGTGTAGAAAATGTGATTTGTTGTTTTTTATCAGACATTTGCAATTGTTTTATTATATTCAAATAATTGTTCACGTGTTATATTTTTGACTTTGATTTTAGCTATGTCTAACATTTCTTTATTAAAACCCCTCTTTCCCTTTAAGGTGATTTTATTTAATTCTTTTTGTTTAGAATATTCGGTATGAGGTTTTTTTTTTCTTTTTATTTCTAATGTACTCTCCTAATGGTATGTTGTCTATTACATGTGAGAGATGACATGAAGTAGCCAATAACATTGAATTTTGTGCTGTGGATTTGCGAAAAGGGAAACTTTTAATTTGTTTGTTTAGTGGTATTTTAAGTGTTATATCAAGGGAAAAACAATTTTTACGAGGATGAAAAATTTTTATGTAAATTTTGGGTTTTACAGTGTTTTTATTGATATAATGGATAAAGTTGATTATATTCTGTTCTGGACCTTCCCTTTTCGGAGGAGGGCGTTTTAAAGAAACGCCCATACCACCCCGATATGGAGGAATACGGATTTTTTTTGGAGAAAAAGGGATTGACTTTCCCCAAAATACAATATATTATATAAAAGATATATATATATTTTCTTTAAGGGGGGGCGAAAATTTTTTTCTCCCATTGGGTGCCCCTTTTGTTTGTTAAATTTAAAAAAATTTCCCTCAAACATAAAATTAAATTTTGTGCAAAAGGAAAATGTTTTTAGCAATAATCAAAAATTCTTTAACTGAATAAAATTTTTAATTGCTGTATTAGTCTAGAAAAAATTTTTTTAAAGGGGTGTAATGAAAACATAGAAAGGATAGAGGCTTTCCCCCATCCACAAGGGTAGCCAAAATTTGTATGTGAAAATTTTTTGGGTTTTCTTAAACCGGGGGGGCGGGGAAGGGGTAGTGTGAACCCGTGGGCTTTTTTAAATAACCGGTTTAATTAGCTGGAATTTTTTGATTTGGGGTTTCATCTACTCATGCTCCTAATTGTTCTTTTTAAAAATCCTTTTTTTGCCACTAGGGGTCGTAAAGGGGGGTGGGGAAAAAATTTTTTTTTGTTTTTAGGAAAAGTATGCAATAAGGGGTTTATGGGGGGAAAACAATATAGAGACTGTTGCTAACTTGGTTGTTTATAGCCCCCAAGGGTTTTACTCTGAAATTAAAATATTTTTTTTCCCGGGTAAATTTTGGGAAAAAGATGTTGGATCTTTTTTTTAACATTCCCAAAAAGTGTTTGGTAATTGGGAACATTTCTAGGGTTAGCTTTTTATATAACCCTGAATGTAATATTATTATAGCACCACCTTTGTCTGCTTTTTTAATTGTGACTTGTTTTTTATTTCGTAATGATTTTAAAGCTTTTCTTTCTTGCATTGTAAGATTATTTTTTGATAAATGTTAGTTTTGTCTACTTTGTTTTTTAAATGTGTCAGATTACTTTCAGCTTGCTCCTGAAAAACATCAAAAACAATAGGTCTTGACATAAGCGGATAGAATGAGGGATTAGGAACATGAAATTCTTTATTCTCAACAAAATTTTTTTTAATTTTTCGATTTTTAAGTCCTGCAATGTTGTAAGTGCTTGCATTTTCTTAAAAGATAGTTATAGTATTTATAGGATCCATAGAGCTTTGTTTAGTCTCTTGTATGTTTTTTCCTTGAGAAAGGAAGTCATTCTTGACAGTTAGATTCCTTACGAATTTGTTTACATCTAGGAGAGTCTTGTATACGTCAAATGTGCTGGTTGGAACGAAACCCAAAACCCCTTGGGTGCCCCCGATATTTCTGTTTGTTTAAAATTGTTCTGAGAGGTTTAATTATTTTATTTTTTTTATTGACGACCTCCATGATTTTGGAAAAGGGCCAGAACAGAATTTTAATCAATTTATCCATTTTATCAATTAAAAAAAAAAACGAAAAATTAAAATTTTTTTTTTTTAAATTTTAAACCTCGTGAAAATTTTTTTCTTTAAAATTTAAAACTTTCAATTTTCCCTTTAAACAAATATTAGAAATCGTTCCTTTTCAAAAAAACCCCAGCACAAAATTCAAAGTTTTTTGGCTTTTTTTTATGTCATCTTCACATGAATAGGGCAAAATACCATTAGGAAGAAATACATTTAAAACCCTTTTGGGGGCCCCGCCGGGTTTTTGGGCCCTTCCCGACCCAAAACCCCATTTTTGGGAAAATTTTTGGGATAGGGCGTTTATGTGAGGGAAAAACTTTTTGCAATTTTAACCCCAGCCATGGATTCAGAGGGTTGTTTTTCGTGACACATTGTTTCTTTAAATTAAATAAGAAAATTTTTTTCCATAAAAATCCTTTTTTTGTTTTTGAAAAATAAAAATTTTTGAAAATTTTGGAAAAAATTTTCGATTTTTAAAAATTGCAAAAAATTTTTTGGTTTCAAGCAGATAAATTTAAATTCCCCCCAAAATAGTTTATAACTAGCATTTTACCATTGTCCAATATTTTTCCGGGAAAAAATTCCCCTTTAATTTTTTAAAATGTTTCCCTTTTTTTTTTTTAAAAAACATTAGGGGCTTTTTTTTTGAAAATTTTTTGGGAGTAATTTCTTTACATTTTCAAGAAATTTGCAAAATAAAATTTTTTTAGGGGGGGCCCCCTCCAGTTTGACGGGGGGTTTGAGGGGCCTGCATGTTTGATAACCCCCCTAAGTGACACCATCTGAGGAAAAATAGACCCATTAAAAGGGATTTTTTAAAACTATTTTTGGGAAGTTTGATAACCCTTTAGATATTTTACAGAAATTAAGCAAAGTTTGGGGGTGAAATTTTTCAAAATTTCCTTTTTTTTGCAGGGGTTTTTAAATATTTTATTTCCCTTATTTTTATGGGGGTTTGGTAAATTTTGCTAGGTAAATGCAAATTAATTTCAAAATTTCCCCCCGGTCTGCCGTTTTTAGAGAAAAATTTTCCCCCATGTGGCCCTAGTTCTTTTTTTTGGCTCAACCCCTAAGCCCCAGAAAAGGAGGGCCCCCTATAATATAGGGTCTCATTTTCAATATGATTTTATTTTTTTTTTTTTGCCCTTTTAAAGGGTTTTGGGGGCACCCTTAAAAGGGGCTAAAACTTTAATTAAAAAACCCCCAAATAGGCCGCATATTGGGGGAAAAATTACCCCTTTAAAGGATATATCCCAGGGGTCATTGAGTATATAGACCCCAAATGTTCACAAATTTTTTTTAGCTAAGCGTGAAAAAATTTAAAAACATTTTTTTTCCCTTTAAATTTTCAATTTTTAGCTTAAAATGTTTATATATACAAGGAATCCCGGAAAAAAAAAAAATTAAAAATTTGTTAAGCAATTTCTTCCAAGTTCCCGGGAATACCCCCCCACATGTGGGTTTTAAACTGCTGTTTTGGGGGCCCTGGGGGGGGTTTTAAGGGAGGGAGCGCTATTTGGTTTTGGG
>JAODAL010080904.1:0-12081 GCA_025379985.1 Phyllomedusa bahiana | reverse complement strand
AACCCCGGGATTAAATTGCCCCATATAATTGACCCGCACAAACTAGTAGCTTTGTAGCGTGTTACAATTGCGTGTTTTCTACGCCACCAACAAGAGAAACAGTTGTAATTAACCTTTGCTTGTAAATTTAGGCTACAGGAAAAATTTTTTATATTTTGGCTTTGGGAAAAAGCCGGATTCTGGGGGTCAGCACCCCAGCAAAACAACGCTGAACTACCCCCTGGATGTAAATTGCGCCAAAGCATTGAGCCGCACAACCGAGTAGTTTTGTAGCGTGTTACAATTGCGTGTTTTCTACGCCACACAACAAGGATACAGTTGTAATTAACCTCTCTTGTGAATTAGGCTACAGGAAAAATTTATATATTTTGGCGTTGAAAAAGACGGTTTATTGGGATCAGCACACCAGAAAAACAACGCTTAATTAACCCCTGGATGTAAATTGCGCAAAAAAATTGAGCCGCACAAACTAGTAGCTTTGTAGCGTGATACAATTGCGGGGTTTTTCTACGCCACACACAAAGGTTTGCAGTTGAAATTTAAACCCTTTTGCTTGTGATTAGGCTACGGGAAAAAATTTAAATATTTTGGCGTTGAAAAAGACGGTTTTTTGGGGTCAGCAACCAGCAAAACAACGCTTAATTAACCCCTGGATGAAAATTTGGGCCCAATAAAATTTGAGCAGCCAAAAATGAAGTGGATTTGTATTGAAAAAACGCTGTTTCTTTAAATGAATTTACAACAGGAACTGGCTTAGATCCCACTTGGATATTGAATGTACACTCACCGGCCACTTATTATTTTACACCATGCTAGTAACGGGTTGGACCCCCTTTTGCCTTCAGAACTGCCTCAATTCTTCGTGGCTTTAGATTCAACAAGGTGTTGCAACGATGCTCAATTGGTACCAAGGGGCCCAAAGAGTGCCAAAAATATTCCCCACACCATGACACCACCACACCAAGCCTGAACCGTTGATACAAGGCAGGATGGATCCATGCTTTCCATGTTGTTGACGCCAATTCTGAGCCTAACCATCCGAATGTCGCAGCAGAAATCGAGACTCATCAGACCAGGCAACGTTTTTCCAATCTTCTACTGTCCAATTTCGATGAGCTTGGGCAAATTGGAGCCTCAGTTTCCTGTTCTTTAGCTGAAAGGAGTGGCACCCGGTGTGGTCTTCTGCTGCTGTAGCCCATCTGCCTCAAGTTCGCCGTACTGTGCGTTCAGAGATGCTCTTCTGCTACCTTGGTTGTAACGGGTGGCTATTTGAGTCACTGTTGCCTTTCTATCAGCTCGAACCAGTCTGCCCATTCTCCTTTGACCTCTGGCATCAACAAGGCATTTCCGCCCACAGGACTGCCGCTCACTGGATGTTTTTTCTTTTTCGGACCATTCTCTGTAAACCCTAGAGATGGTTGTGCGTGAAAATCCCCGGAGATCAGCAGTTTCTGAAATACTCAGACCAGCCCTTCTGGCACCAACAACCATGCCACGTTCAAAGGCACTCAAATCACCTTTCTTCCCCATACTGATGCTCGGTTTGAACTGCAGGAGATTGTCTTGACCATGTCTACATGCCTAAATGCACTGAGTTGCCGCCATGTGATTGGCTGATTAGAAATTAAGTGTTAACGAGCAGTTGGACAGGTGTACCTAATAAAGTGGCCGGTGAGTGTATATGCAGCTGCAGTGGACGCACACTGGATTTCAGATCCAATACCCCAAAAAATTAGAAATAATACATTAAGAGAACAGTCTCTGAGACAAGCTGAGACACCCCACAAAAATCGCTGTATAAAAATCAATTCTTCAGTAAGAGCTATCAGCCGCGACAGCACCTTCCGTGATGAGCACAGTGAGAGGAGTGTGAGCTCCCGGCGTCGCGCCCGGACTTATATAGTGCGGTGACGTCACAGAATCCCGCCGGTCTCTGATTGGCTTCACCTCTGCACATGTCATGCAGGCTATGCCCTTCTTCCTCCCAGAGTGCTTTGCCACATGTAGCGCCATGTGCTCGCAGCATTTTTATCAATCAAAAGCACACTTCGTTCACCGAAGTACCCCAAAGTTCGACTTCGTTCCGAACCTAAGTTTTTCCTGAAATTCTAAACGAATTCCACTTCGTTAGAATCGATTCGCCCATCTCTAGTTGCCATGAAGTGGCAAGTGGGCCTATACCGTTTGATCAAAAAGTATACTAAGAACCTCCTGTTCATTTTTGTACATTTTTTTGCTGAGAAGCATTAGATCAACAAATATTTTGAGGATGTGTGATCCAACTCTCTCTCCCTTCCTAGTTTATGTTCTAAAGTCTTATTTTTTTTACTTGGACGAGCACTCCTCCCCATTTGACTCAGGCGTTTTTAATTAGCAGTAGTCTGTAGAAGGGTTAATGAACTGTTATTTTCAGTCTGCTGCAGGTAAGCAGTGTCAACCTTTTCTTTTTTGGTGGTGGTGCTGTTTGGCGGCTATTGCTGCTGTGATGCTATGCTTGTGTGGTGTTACAGCCCAGCACCCGAGGTCTAGGTCTGGCAGCAGTGGTGCTGTTGAACCACAGGGTTGTGCCCCTCACTGGTGTGGTTGTTGCTGCGGTGGCAGCTGCCATGCAGGGCTACATACATTAGTGTAGGGATCCACTTTAAAGAGGTCATCATGAAGTGGCAAGTGGGCCTATACTGTTTGATCAAAAAGTATACTAAGAACCTTCTGGTCATTTTTGAAATTTTTTTTGCTGAGAAGCATAAGATTAACATATATTTTGAGGATGTGAGGTCCAAATCTCTCCCCATTCCTAGTGCAATACCATTAGAAAGTACATCTTGTTCAACAAAATAAAAGCCCTCATATGTCTAGGTAGATGGAAAAATCAAAAAGTTATGGCTCTTGGAAGGTGAGGATGAAAAAACTAACGCGACGACCAAAATAAATGCAAGGTTTTTAAGGGGTTAATATTTCTAGCAGACAACATTAGGCTTATAAAACTGAAATTAATACAAAATGGAGAAACTTTAGGTCTACTAGGCCTAAGATATATGTCAGAGGAGGAACTACCAATGTCACTAGGGGGCCTGGCTGGCACAGTAATGTAATTTTCAGATGGGCCCGGTCATAACATCCTGTCCCTAATGACAGGTGACAGCATCATATGACAGGGCACGGCCGGCAGTGAACAGCAAGTTGCCGTAACTTATTGTTCACTGCTGGCCAGGCCCTGTCATAAAATGTGGTCACCTGTCAATAGGGATCCATCCAATCCCGGCAATGGCACTGTCAGACTGGCCCTCAGTGACAGGCGACAGCATCGTATGACTGGGCCTGGATGGCAGTGAACGGTACATTACCGCAACTTACTGTTCACTGCCGGCCGGGTTCTGGCTGAGCAGAGTGCCACCGGCGCCATACCCTGCTATTCAGCCTTGTAGACCTTAGACATAAAAGGTGAAAGGCGTGAGTCCTGATGTAGGTTATGACATGATCTTATTGCACCACCTACGCAAGACTTCACTCAGACAAGCCGGCCTGCAGCTCATCGTGGGAACATGGATACAGATGAGTTTAATTTTTTGCTTTTTTATGAAAGGGGCCCTACACACCTAGCTAACTGTGGCCTAAATACCTACCTAGCTGGGGCTTACCTACCTACCTGGAGCTATCTACTTACCTGGGGCCTACCTACTGCCTACCTATCTACCTGGAGCCTAACTAAGTAATTTGGACCTACCTACCACCTATCTAACTGGGGTCTACCTACCTGGGAACTTCCTACCTGTTTAGGGCGACATGTATGATTGGGAGTTGCGCCTGTTTTCTGGCGAAAACAGCGCCTCACTGATCTGAATCCCCTGTCGGACGCAGGGATGCGATGTTAGGAGCAGCCTTCGCCACTTTCGGGTGCGCCTAACATGAAGGGGTGTGCAATGGGCGCAGTGTGGGCGTTCTGGGGCGGGACGCGGCACAATCGAAAAATCCGAGGCATGCATGATCGCGGCACGGCAAAGTGCGGCGCATTGCAGCGCTCGCCAGCTCCGACAGACAGACCTAGTTAAAGTTGGTCTAAATGAGCCGGAGGAGGCGGCGAAGTGGAGCGAGAACGTAACATGAGAGGAAACATATAGAAGATCGTCAAAGAAATACATCTCAGCTCTCAGCTCCGTGCGGCATGGAGTATAATTCCAAAAAAAATGTTTTTATTAGGTGTAAAACATTATCAGAAAAAGAGCTGAAACCTTCTAAAAAACTAAAAAAACATTAGAAAATCACTTTCCAAAAATCTAGAACGGCACTACATCAGGAATTAGGATCTTGGAAATTGCCGGGAAATACAGGAATTCAAATTCTGTAAGCGCTTCTCATTGATCGGCATAAACTAGCCAATCAGAATAGGAGCGACAGTGAACCATTATAACCTATTGAGAAGTATTGACCAATCACATGAAAAGGCGGGACAGTTCAAAATACAGTAAAAAAGGCAGAAAAGAGCTGATTGGTTGAGCTAGCGGGGACTTGACTATCTCAGCCAATCAGAGCGCGAGCTACTTTGTCCCATTGTAGTCTATGGCCAGATCGGGGCAATGAAATCTCTGCTCTCAGCGCCGTGCGGCATGGAGCATGATTAAAAAAAAAACATTTTTATTAGGTGATAAATATTATCTAAAAAAGAGCTAAAACCTTCTAAAAACATAAATCAATCAAATGCCTAACAACGCGTTTGTCGCCGAGACTGGCGCTACATCAGGAATTGCGATATAGAGAATTGCTGGGAAATACAGTAATTCAAATTCTGGAAGCTCCTCTTATTGGTTGACATAAACCAGCCAATCAGAATAGGAGCGACAGTGAACCATTATAACCTATGGAGTATTATTGACCAATCAAATGAAAAGGAGGGACAGTTCAAAATACAGTAAAAAAAGGCAGAAAAGAGCTGATTGGTTGAGCCCAGGTGGCAGATATGAATCCACCAATCATATGTAGTGCATCTATTTTGAGTGGAGCAAGAAGGGCGCGATAGAAGGGCGCCCTAAAAAGTTATGACTGTCTATGGGAAATATTCTAGTACTGTGATTGGTTGGGGGGAAGAGGGGCTCGTCCTGCTTAGCCAATCAGCGGGTGAGCTACTTATCTCATAGAGTTCTATGGGGAAAAGAAATGCAGAGCGAGCTCTGTTTGTGATTGGCTAAGTTAAAAGAGGCGCGGTTATTTGGGCCAATGGAAGAGCAAGCGACGCTCTTATGGGTTTTCTAATGCAATCTATAATAAAACTGTACATGGCCAAAATCAAATGATAAGACTCAGGAAGTTGTATCGATGTGTATATAAAATGAATAATAATATGGGTGTAACGAAAATAAACTAATAAAAATGAATTCAATGAGTTTATTTTTATTTCTTTTTTTTCGTTAGACAATGAACAATAATATGGGTGTAACAAAAATAAAGAAATAAAAATGAATTCATTGAATTAATTTTTATTAGTTGATTTTCGTTACACCCATATTAATGCTCATTTTATATACATATCGGTACAACTTCGTTAGTCTTATCATTTGATTTTGGCCATGTACAGTTTTATTATAGATTGCATTAGAAAACCCATAAGAGCGTCGCTCGCTCTCCTATTGGCCCAAATAACCGTGCCTCTTTTAACTTGGCCAGTCATAAACAGAGCTCGCTCTGCATTTCTTTTCCCCATAGAACTCTATGAGAAGGTAGCTCACCCGCTGATTGGCTAAGCTGGACGAGCCCCTCTTCCCCCCAACTAATCACAGTACTAGAATATTTCCCATAGACAGTAATAACTTTTAGGGCGCCCTTCTATCGCGCCCTTCTTGCTCCACTCAAAATAGAGGCACTACATATGATTGGTGGATTCATATCTGCCGCCTGGACTCAACCAATTAGCTCTTTTCTGCCTTTTTTACTATATTTTGAACTGTCCCGCCTTTTTATTTGATTGGTTAATACTACTCCATAGGTTATAATGGTTCACTGTCGCTCCTATTCTGATTGGCTGGTTTATGCCGACCAATGAGAAGAGCTTACAGATTTTGAATTACTGTATTTCCCGGCAATTCTCTATATCGCAATTCCTGATATAGCGCCGGTGACGGCGACAAACGCGTTGTTCGGGATTTGATTGATTTATGTTTATAGAAGGTTTAAGCTTTTTTTCAGATAATATTTTACACCTAATAAAAACGATTTTTTTAATCATGCTCCATGCCGCACGGAGCAGAGAGCCGAGATTTCATTGCCCTGATCTCTCCATTGACTACAATGGGACAAAGTAGCTCGCGCTCTGATTGGCCGGGATAGCCAAGCCCCCGCTAGCTCAACCAATAAGCTCTTTTCTGCATTTTGAACTGTCCCGCCTTTGCATTTGATTGGTCAATACTTCTCCATAGGTTATAATGGGTCACTGTCGCTCCTATTCTGATTGGCTGGTTTATGCCGACCAATGAGAAGAGCTTACAGAATTTGAATTACTGTATTTCCTGGCAATTTTCAGTATTCAAATTCCTGATATAGCGCCGTTCTTGAGTTTTGGAAAGTGATTTTATTTATGTATTTTTTTTACAAGGTTTGAGCTCTTTTTCAGATAATGTTTTACACGTAATAAAAACGTTTTTTTGATTCATACTCCATGACGCACGGACATGTTTAATGATTTTCGCTCATTTCCAGCCTGTCTCGATTCGGAATACATGTTAGGCGCAGTCCCTTCTGCGCCCCACACACTTGCGAGGCGCGGTGAACTTTTCACCGCATGTATGAGCGCACCTCCTCGGGCGGCGAATCTTAGGCGCAGTCCCGCACTGCTCCTAAGTCCCGCACTGCGCCTCACACACTGGCGAGGCGCGGTGGACTTTACACCGCATGTATCAGTGCACCTCCTCCGACGGCGAATCTTGGGCGCAGTCCGGCACTGCGCCTAAGTTCCGCACTGCGCCTCACACACTGGCAATGCGCGGTGGACTTTACGCCGCATGTATGGACGCACCTCCGGCACCGATATACATGAGGTGCAGCTTTCACGTTCGAGCGCTTGAAAACTTGCGCTCCGACGTGGTGAGCTTCATACATGTCGCCCTTAGAGTCTATCTACCGCCTACCTGGGGCCTATCTACCTACCTAACTGGGGCCTGCCTACCACCCTACCTAAAACCTACCAACCTACCTACCTGAGGCCTACCAACCTACTTACCAGGGGCCTACCAACATACCTACCAACCTATCTAATGGGGGGCTACCTACCCAGGGTCTACCTGGTAATATGATTCTGAGGGGTACAGGCCAATCTTCAGGGGTTTAGTTATCTTTTCCTATCCTCCCCCCTTGGAGACAGTGCCTCTAAACTAAGGCCTGTACCAACTCTCCCACTCATGGGGAGTTTTTACAGAGGTGGGAGACAGTGAAGGAGGTCCTGAAAAAGTGATAATTTTAAGATATTTGTGTGAAAATTCTGCGAGTGGTGGCCAGAAGAAGTCATCATGGTGGTCTGGATTTGATGCAGAAGAAAACAGAAAGTGAACAACTCGTTAGATAAATGTCTCCTGTGAGACACTGGATGAAACTGCACTGTAATCACTTACAGTATATGTTTGCAGAGCCATGTACACTGGTACATACCACTGTATGGTCATTATATGGTGGTAATATACAGCCTGCAGAGCCTGTGTACACTGATATCTACCACTATATGGTCACTGTATAGAGGTAATATATGATCTGCTGAGTTTGTGTACACTGGTATCTACCACTATATGGATAATGAATCAGGTTAATATACAGTCTGCAGAGCCTGTGTACACTTTTATCTACCATTATATGGTCACTGTATGGTGGTAGTATACAGTCTGCAGAGCCTGTGTACAAATCGTATACACTACTATATGGTCACTGTATATTGGTCTTTGTATACTGATTCAGTAATAGTATAGGGGTATTATTCAGTGGTGGTGGTAATTTGTGATCGTGTTCTGGCAGTATAATTGAGTCCATATGTTGTAGCGTTACTTGTAATGTTCGTCTTTGTATAGTGGGATTTGTTTAGTAGCAGTATGATGGTGATCAGAGACGAGCGAATTTCGATTCGGCAAATTTTTTTCCAGAAATTAGTTTCTTTCCGAATTTATTTGTGACGAATTGCATTAAAAAACAGCTATTTCCTGGCTGCAGAGAGCCTGTATGGTGTTGTAGAGCATTGTGCCATGCAAAAATATGCATAGGGAGCATGGTTTGGTATTGAAACAATGCTGTGATTCAGTATGACACGCACATGACAGCCGCCGCTCTTAGAATAGCTTCACACTTCACTAATCTGGGCAGTTACTGGGTCAAAACTGACCAAATAAGTGAAGTGGGAACACAGCCTGACAGGGTAATGTCAGCATCAGCTTGAAAGAACCAAGCAGAGGGCCAAGATCCCACTAAAGCATCAAAGAGCGCACTCCTTTTACACCGTTATTAGATGATTCCACAGATTATGACAGAACCTGTTATGTTAAACACGGATACGTGTAGAGACCCCACCCCCCCAAAAAAAAAAAAAAAAAGTGGAGAGGATGTTGGCAGTAATTTTGTCAAATAACTTATTTGTCTAAAAAAAACCTTTGAAATACAGCTTGTGTATTTGTCATATACACATCTACATTAAACAGAGTTTGTTTTATTGTAAATTTCTGATCAAACAGTATGTAATACAGAGAGGTGGCAGACCCTTCACATGGGAGGGGCAGTGGAACAAATGTTTCTGGAGCAGGCCCAGGTCGCAGCACCTTAAGGGGACGTCGCAGCAGGGGTTACTCGATGAGGCCAGAGCAACCGGTGTCATCTAGCGGCCGTGTGTTGACCACCAAGCCAACGGTTCTTGAATGGTTGACTAGGTCATCCACTTCCTCCCACATGACAAATGACAAACCCAGCCAAGAATCGGTGGGTTCGTCAGACACAACCTTTAGTGGGCATGGCCTGGGAGCAGGTCAGGGGCCCTCACCTGTCCACAGCCCGCCTCTGTCCCGTTCGGTTCCCTCAGCCAGATAACTACTATGTGCTGTGGGGTCTGCGCCACTATACAGCGAGGACAAACTAGTTCAGGACAGTAAGCAGCTACTGGGCAGCAAAGAGGTGGGGCAGACATCCGCTGCTTCTTGCAATAGGTGGGCAAGTAGTGATGAGGAGAGTGGCATGGGAGGTTATGGTGCGAGCAGTCAGGCTCTGAACACCGAGACCATTGAAGAGGACAGTAGTGACGGGCAAAACACAAATCGATGATGATGTAGCCAATCACACTTGGGAGCCGGGTGAAGCAAGGGCTTCATCATCATCGTTGGGAGAAGAGGGCGGCAGCTTGCGTGTCAGGTAGTGTGGCCGGGAGTCAGCAGGGTGGCAGCAGTGCAAGGTCAGGAGCCAAATGGCCATGCAGTAGACCACCCGCTTCGCAGGTCCCTTCTAGCCCAGAAAGTAGCGGCGCAGGGGCTCAACGAGGCAGCGGTGGTAGCAGTCAGTGTGGAGCGTTAGTGGTAAAATCACCTATTTGGCAGTGTGGCAGTTTTTGCCAAGACACCAGAGGAGGCGAACGTGGGTATTTGTAGAATCTGTGGGCAGAAAGCGAAGCAGACCTAATGTTGGCACCACGGCCCTGCGTCAACATACGCAGCGTCACCATCCAGTGGCCTGGGAGAAACGTGTCTCAGAGGTGGTGGTCCATCTTGCCGCAGCAACAGCAGCACCCAGTAGCATGCATCACATTTCAGGAAGTCAAGGATCCACCACCTCTGCTGAAGAGAGCTGTCTGTCTTTCCTATCATCTACCGGTCCAGATGCTCCTGTTCCACACCACTCATCGTGCCAATAATCGTTCACCGAGGCGATTGCCAAGAGACAGCAGTATGCGCCCAGCCATCCTACGCCGCAGAAGCTGACTGTGCTACTGTCCAAGATGATGGTACTGCAGTCTCTCCCTTTTCAAGTGGTGCACTCTGCACCATTCAGAGAACTGATGACTTGTGCCAAGCCGAAGTGGAGAGTCCCAAGCCATCATTTCTTTTCAAAAACGGCAATACTAGCCCTGCATAAATATGTAGAAGAGAAGGTGGGCCAGTCCTTAAGCCTGTTGGTGTCTTCCAAAGTGCACAGCAGTGCAGACATGTGGAGCTGTAACTATGGTCAGGGACAGAACATGTCCTTTACGGCCCACTGGGTGAATGTGCTTCCTGCCCAGCCACACCAGCAACTTGGACAGAAAACGGCGCTTTCTCCTCCACGTTGTCAAACTGCTGATCCTGCGCCAATGTCCACCTCCTCCTCCTCCACCACCTCAGCCTCCACTGCAGCGACAAGTCTTAGTGCTCCTCCAGCATACCATATGTGCAGGGCACAGCAATGTCATGCAATCCTACACCTGGTTTGCCTGGGTGAACGAAGTCACACAAGGGAGGAATCGCTCAGCGTCATGAAAGACAGAATAGATTCCTGGCTTTCTCCGCGACAATTGAAAATCGGACCATGGTGACAGACAATGGAAAGAACATGGTGTCCACTCTGCGCTGAGGAGGGCTGAGCCGCGCGCCCCAACATGTTTAATCTGGTTGTCAAACGGTTCCTCAAGTCTTCCACCCATCTGCAAGACATTCTAAAAATGGCCAGGAAGCTTTGCATGCACTTCAGCAATTCCTACACCACCAAGCACACCCTTCTTCAGTTGCAGCGGCAGAACGGCCTCCCCCAACATAGGTTGACATTCAACGTTTCCACCCGTTAGAATTCCAGAATCCATATTTTGTACCGACTCTATGAACAGAGAAAAGCCATTAATGATTTCTTGATGATCCAAGTTGACAGGAGTACTTCCCTGTGTAATTTTGATGTCAGCTAGTGGTAGCTCATGCGTGACACCTGCCGTTTGCTCAGGCATTTTGAGGAGGCCACGTTATTTGTCAGTCGCCAGGAATACGGATGAACAACGTCATTCTACTGCTTCATGTCCTGGAACAGATGCTGCAAAATCTGTTTGGTCAGGGGACTGGAGATGTGGCGACTACATCTCACGGCCACATGAGTCTGGTGGGGGCTGAACTGGAGTAGGAGGAGGACATTGGAGCACAAGCAATGTCTGGCAAAATGAGTGGTTTTTCTACCCATGTGGCAGGAGAGGAGGAGGAGGAGCAGGAGCAGCCGGAGAAGGTAGAGGGAGATAAGGAAGACGAGGCAGATGACCCAGACACACCGTGGCAGTATATAATGGGGATGGAGGCAGGGAGTTCCTCAGAGTCACTTGCGCATGCTGCATGCTGATTTGCCTGGGTAGTGACAGCCGGCAGAGGGATGACTTCTGGCTCTCCACCAGAACAGTAAAATGTCACAAATTTAGTTTGGCCCAGAGAACAGTATCCCAAAATAATAACCTGCCCCGTAATGGAGAGTATGTGGTGGGATATGACAAATACACAAGCTGTATTTAAAAGGTGTTTCACCTTATAAAGGCAAAAAAAAAAAAAAAAAAAAAAAAAAAAAAAAAAAAAATAATCTTTACGCAAGGGCAATATCCCAAATAATAAATTTTCCCGTAATGGGAATGTGTGTATTGAGAAATACACAAATGTATTTAAAAGATGTGTAACGGTGGCGCCCCCATCCCGGGTCCGCGGGTCCGGGGCCCCATTTTCCTCCCCAGGCCCCCGGGGGGGGGTGGCGCCCCTGACCCTGCTAGGGTCGGGCGCACCCGTCCCCCTCCCCACCTGACCACGGGGTCCTGTTTTGGCTAGTCTCCGCTGGCCGAAATTCGCACGCTCACCCCCTAGTGCGCGCGCGCTCGTTCATGTGGATTTAAAGGGGCAGCCGCGGGATTGGATAATTGCCGGGGTGACCCTATATAGTGTATGTTCCAGTCACTTCCCCGCTGGTCTTTGTTGCCTCCGGCCCTAGAGAAAAGTGTTCTGTTAGAGATGGGCAATCGATTTTTTAAAAGAAGTGGAATTGTTTTAGAATTTTAAAAAAACTTCGGTTCGTAAGAAATCGAACTTTGGGGTGTTCGCGGGAACGAAATTGTTTTCTTGATAAAAAAAGGCTGCGAAGCAC
>JAODAL010080903.1:0-12081 GCA_025379985.1 Phyllomedusa bahiana | reverse complement strand
AAAACCCAAAACCCCTAAAACTGAAACGGGGCCCCTAACGCCTACAAAAGATAAGGGGGGCCCCTAACTCCTACAAACTGATAACGGGGCCCCTAACTGCCACAAAAGATAAGGGGGCCCCTAACTGCCTAAAACTAATAACGGGGCCCCTAATCCCTAAAAACTAGTAACGGGGCCCCTAATGCCTACAAACTAGATAACGGGGCCCCTAACTGCCTAAAAAATAGTAAGGGCCCTAACTCCCTTTCAAACTAGATAACGGGGCCCTAACTACCTACAATAGCAGGGGGGGCCCTATTGCGCACACAGCTAAAGGAGGGCCCCAACTGCCTGTATACCCCTAAGGGGGGTCCTAAATTCCTGCAGCTTCCCTAATGGGGGAAACCACCTACCTATATATAATAAAACCCGCACAATATTGGTAAACCGTAAATTGAAAGCCCAGAAATAAATGCAAAAAACAATGGCAAAAATTGCATTTATTTTTTGTTCGCCCCCAAAATTTAGTCAACCAAAGAGGAGTTAAAAGAAAAAGAACCCTCACTTTCCCACCCCGTCTCCTCTATGAGGTCCTGCAGGAAGGGACTCAGCGCCCCCCTGCCTGTTAAAGGCATGTGACCACTGAGGCCGGGGATTGGCTGTAAGGTCACGGGGACGATGGAACATCCCAGCCGGAGTCATGGGGCCAGAGCAAGCATAAAACACCCCTTTGAAAAGGAGGTATTATTTTTTTTTTTTTTCACCCCCCTCCCCGGTGTTGTCTTTTTTAAATGACCCTTAAAGGAAAGTGTCGGTTGGTTATTGCTGCCCATCAAAAACCCTATTTTCACTATCCCTATGTTACAAAGCCCCATCTCCTATATATAAAACCCCTATATATCACGAGCAAGCTTCTCTCCCTCATTATACCTATATATTCCAGAGCTGTTTCTTTCATCATATAATCCTAATTCACAGGCTCAGTCCCCCCCTTTTCATAAACCTATAAAAAAGAGTTTCAGCTTCTTTCTATCATATAACCTTTTCACAGAGCTCAGCTTCTTTCATATTAACCTATATATCACAGACCCCGTCCCCCCCTCTATCATATAACCCTAATATACGGGAAAATCGCTCCCCCCTCTATCATATAACCTATATTTCCAGAGCTCAGTCCTCTCCCTTATATAACCCTATAATCACAGACTCAGCTTCTCTCCCCATCTAAAACCCTATATATCACAGAGCTCAGCTCTCCCCCTCCATATATAACCCATAAATCACAGAGTCACTCCTTCCCTATCAAAAACCCCCTATATATCCAGAGTCAGCTCCTCCCTCTTCATTTTAACCCTTATATCACGAGCTGTTCTCTCCCCATCATATAACCCTATTATCACGGCCAGCCCTTCCCTACCATATAACCCTATATAAACAGAGCTCAGGCCCTCCTCTACCCTATAACCCTTATTCACAGAGCTCAGCTCCTCTCCCTTCATATGACCCCAATACACAGACTCAGCTCCTCTCCCTCTATCATATGACCCCATATTCACAGAGCTCAGCTCCTCCCCTCTTCCATAACCCTATACACCCAAAAAGGCTCAGCTGCTCTCCTCTATCAAATAACCCTATATATCCAGAGCTCAGCTCCTTCCTCTATCATATCCCCAAATATACAGAGCTCTCCATATAAACCATCTGACAGGCTCCTTTAAATAAAACCCTGCCAGAGCAGATGAACCCTTTGAGGTTTGGAAAAAATTTTCAAATATTTCATCACTTTGTAAGATTTTTTTTCCCACAAAAAAACAATAAAACACAACACGACCCCCTCTTCAAAATTTAATTGGTTCTGGGACGACCATTTATTAAACCCCTTTAACTATGGAAAACGGGTAGTTCTGAAAATTAAAATATTCCCAAAAAAAAGGCAAAAATGGGGATTTTAGGGAATGGAGAGAACAATCCGTAAAGGCCCCCTTTTATAAACATCAGAGAGAGCCTGGAAATCACTTTCTATGATGGGACAGGAGCTTCCCGGGTCATGGACTTTATACACAAAGGACCAAAAAATGGGGCCCTCACCTGGGCCTAAAGGAGATGCTCATCCGGGACACTTGTAAGAGCAGTACAGGACATGTAGCCACGCACTGTACGTAGAGAGGCGCTAGGGGGACCCCCAAACCCACTGCTGCACCTCACTAATACTGTAAGACAGTACAACATGTAGTGCTGCACTGTACTGTAGAGAGGCGCTATGACCCCCAATCACTCCCTGCCCTCACTAATACATGTAAAGCAATACAGGACATGTAGTCCCGCACTCTCTGTAGAGAGGCGCTATGCCCCCCAAAATCACTGCATGCACCTCACTAATACATGTAGAGAGTACAACATGTAGTACCACACTGTACGTAGAGAGGCGCATAGACCCCCAACCCTGCATGCACCTCACTAAATACATGTAAAAAGGGGGAAAAGAGAGTACAGGACATGTTACACGCTGTACTGTAAGGGAGCTATAATCCCAATCACTGCATGCATTCATAATACATGTAAGAGCAGTACAGGATTTGAAGTATGTAGAGAGAGGCTACAGCCCGCCAATAATTGCTGCCCCTAATAAACATTAAGGCAGTACGGGACTGTACACTGCACTGAGAGAGGCGCTATAGACCCCCCAAAATCACTGCATGCACCTCAAATGCAGTAAGAGCATACAGGACAGTAGCAGCACTGACGTAAGAGGTGTTTAAACCAACAATCACTGCTGCACCCTAATAATGTAAAAACAGTACAGGACAGTAATACCCACGACTGAAGAGGCGCTATAGAGCCCAATCACTGACTAATACATGTAAAGCGTACGGACAGTAATACGCACTGTACTGTAGAGAGAGGTACTAGCCCCACCAACACTGCAGGCACCTCACTAATACATGTAAAGCAGTACAGGACATGTAGTACCCCCCGTACTGTAGAGGGGCCTATAGACCACCAATCACTGCATGTACTGCCTATACAGTAAGGCATAAAGGCATGTATCTGCACTGTACTGTAGAGAGGCCTATAAAAACCCCAAATCACTGCATGCCCACAATACATGTAATTACAGTAAGGACAGAGTACCAATTACTGTAAGAGGCGTATAGAGCACCAATCCTGCATAATACATATAAGGCAGAAACGGGACATGTTATGCACTTCTGTAGAGAGGGTACTAACCGCCAATCTTGCATGCCCCAATAAAACAGTAAGACAGTAAGGACAGTATACCGCACTGTACTTAGGGAGGCGCTTAGACCAAATCACTGCATGCACCTCACTAATACAAAAAGAGCATACAGACAGAGCACTCCCTGTAGAGAGGCGTATAGACCACCAAATCCTGCATGCACCTCACTAAGAGTAAGAGCAGTAAAGGGACTATAGCCCCGCACTGTACTGTAGAGAGGTGCTTTTGCCCCAACAATCACTGCTGCACCTCACTAATACATGTAATGCATCGGACATGTGCACTGCATGTAGGAGGCCCCCATAGACCAAAAATCACTGAATCCCCTCCTAAACATGAAATAGCGTACAGGAAATGTAGTACCCAATGTATGTAAGAGAGGCGCTTAGAGCCCCAATCACTGCCTAATACATGTAAGAGCAGTACAGGACATGTGTACTGCACTGACTGTAGAGAGGGTCTAGACCCCAATCTTTGCCCTGCACCTCACTAATACATGTAAGAGCAGAAAGGGACATGTAGCACCGCACTGACGTAGAGGGGTTTTAAAGACCAACAATCACTGATGCCCCACTAATACATGTAATAGCAGTACGGACTGTAGTACCACACGTACTGTAGAGAGGGCTTAGAGCACCAATCCTCACTAATACATGAAAGGCAACAGGGACAGAGTTCTGCACTGTATGTAGGAGAGGCTACTAGACGCCAATCATTGCATGCACCCAATAATACATGCAAGAGCGTACAGGACATGAAGCATGCACGTAGAGGGGTAGGGGCCCAAAAATACGCATGAACCTCACTAATGCATGTAAGAGGACGGACAGTAGCCCCAAATGTACTGTAAGGGGTGATATGACCCCCAACACTGTATGTCTGCACTAATACAGAAGAACATAAAGGATTGCGTACCGCACTGTACTGAAGAGGGTGCTATAGCCCACCAATCACTGCATCACCTCACTAAACTTTAAGACATACAAAAAAGTATTACCACACTGTACGGAAGAGGTGTAGGGGACCCCAACCACTGCATGCACCTCATAAACATGTAAGAGCGTAAAGGATAGTATACTCCCCTTTTAGTAGAGGGGGCGTATGACCCCCAATCCGCATAAAATCAATAATACATTAATAGCTAAGGCATGTAGTCCCACACTGTATGTAGAGGGCCTATAAGAAACCAATCACTGCCTAATACATGAAAGAGCAGTACAGGACAGTAGTACTGCATGTACTGTAGAGGAGGTACTGACCGCCAATCTTTGCCTGCACCCCTAAAAAATGTAAGAGCAGTACGGCATTAGTACCGCATGTATGTAGGGGGGCCTATGACCCCCAATCACTGCATCCCTACTAATAAAAGTAAGAGCATACAGGACATGTAGCCCCGCACGTACTTGAGAGGTGCTATAGACCCACCAATCATGATCCCCCACTAAATACTTAAGGCAGACAAGACAGTAGACCCCACTGTACTGTAGAGAGGGGCTCTACCCCCAATCACTGCATGCACCTCACTAATAATGTAAGAGCAGTCCCGACATGAAGCACGCACTGTGGGAGGCGTATAGCCCAACAATCACTGCATGCACCCACTTTGCAGTAAGGCATAAAAAAAATTTTTAGCACTGCACTTAGAGAGGCGCTATAGCCCAAAAAATCACTGATGAAACCTCACTAATGAATGTAAGGCAGTCAGGACATGTAGCCCGCACTGTACTGTAGAGAGGTGCTATAGACCAACAATCCTGCATCCCTCACAAATAAATGTAATACATACAGGACATGTAGAACCACATGTACTGTAGAGGGCGTATAGCACCAACCCCTGCACAATACATGAAAAGAGCAGTAAGGACATGTGTACTGCACTGTATGTAGAGAGGGCTCGGGGAACCCCCAATCTTTGCATCACCTAATAATACATGTAAGAGCAGTACGGCAGTATCTGCCTGTACTGTAGAGAGAGGTACAGACCCCCAATCTTTGCTGCACCTCACTAATAAGGGTAAGAGCAGTACAGGACATGTAGTACTGCCTGTAGGGGGTTTGCCACCAATCACTCCCTGCACCTCACAATCATGTAAGAGCATACAGGACATGTAGCACCGCACTGTACATAGAGGGGCCCTTTAAGACCACCAATCACTGCCTCCCTCACTAATGATGTAAGAGAGTACAGGACTGTAGCACCGCCCCCTTGTACTATAGAGAGGTGCTAGGGAACCGCCAATAAATGCATGCACCTCACTAATCAGGGGTTTTTAAAATAAATGTTCCGATAATTGGCTAAAATCGCTTAAAAACTCCCAAGAAAAATTTTTGTGTTTGGGTCCATTTTACCCTTCAGCATTGTACTTGTCCGCAGGCAGCCACCATGGGCTTCCCGCTACTTCAAGACTCCCTGGGGGAAGTGTTGAAAGGGCATGGTCAATTTTCTGCAGTTTCCCAATAATGTAAGCCTTGGATCTTAGCCAAAAGGGGTCATCAGGAAAAGTTTAAAGGGACAGTCCCCAACAAAATTTTTATTTTTTTTTTCATATTCACAAAAAAAAATTTGGGGCGGGTTTTTAACGTTCCTTCATGTACAGACTTCCCCTGGTGAGCCCCGATAGGGGAGTAAGGAGGGTTGAGCGCGCTCTACCAGGCCGCTATCCTGAGAGGGGGAATTGTTACACGGGGACCTATAAGTGTAAAAACAAACGGGAAAAACCCTTCCTTCCCAGGCAGAAAAACCTGCCCAAACCTTTAAGCATCGCTTGTCTTGCCTGTCAATCTAGTCAATCTGTGACCCAGTCTGGGAAAAAACGGGGATCATTATGTCTTTTATCTTTTTTAGTAGAGACTACATCAGATGAGCAGCAACAGTGGTAAGTGGGGGCAGTCTGCTTTCCATTCAGGGGGGTTTCGCTCTTTTATCCTTATAATTTTCCCTTGTTTTTTTCTTAACGACCGCCCGCCGACTTTAGACGTCGCTGCAGAATTCGGGGTTTGCGGCGCCCGGCGTCGCAGCAGTGTAGAGAGCGGGGCTGTACTGCACAGCCCAGATCCCAGAGCATCTCCTGCAGGCACCGGGAAGCGGAGGAAACCCCGCCCCCGGTGTTTTAACCCTTTGATTGCGGCGGTGCTTACCGCAGCGCAATCAAGGGTTCCCTGCTCTTCAGGTGACGGAACCCCCGGTGACCACAGACCCCGGGAAACGGTGCCCCGACCCCGGGGGACAAGAGTGGCCCCAAGCTGTCTGTGTAAAAAAGCCAGGTTTAGGATGCACTGTGTTTCCAAAATCAGCCTGTGTCAGACTGACACAGATTATAATATGCATATGCTAATACATTACTAAGTGGGACAAAAAATATACAAAAAATTTAAAAAACAGGTCTCCCTTCATGGGATTAAAAAAAAAAAAAAAGGAAAAAAAAAACAAAAAAAAGTGTAAAAAAAAAAAAAATAAATATTTAATAAAAAAAAAATTGTCAAAAATTTTCTACACAAAAAACCCTACCATTTTAATATCCAACGACGTAATCCCCTGTAGAATAAATTAACGAGTTAAGTGTGAAAGGGAAGGTGTAAAAAAAAAAATAAAAATACTGCAATTATTTATAAGTGAACTTAAACCCCCCCCATAAAGTACAACTCATCTCGAAAAAAAACAAAAGGCCCTCGTACAACTTTTTCTTTAAAAAAAAATAAAAAATTTAAAAACTGTTAAACGCAAGGGGGAAAAAAACTAAAAAAATGTTTGGTCATAAACCCTTTTCAGGGGTTCGGCTTAGGGTTAAACAAGGTAAAAGGCAGAAATCCACAGGAAAGGTTCTTTGAGATTATCCTTCTCCCATTGAATTTCAATGTAGGAAAAGCCGTATATCTGTGGTCAATCGCAATACAATTAACCCTTTTAAAATAGTTCCAACAATCATCGGGGTTTTATTACTCGGGCCCCCCTTTAACCAGGGGGTAAAGATACTGTAACGAGCCCCCCCCATTCAGAAGACTTGCTTGACCAACATTTCCCCTGTCACAGCCATTAAGAGCTTTCCGAGCAACAGACACTCAAGGGGTTTCATCTGCTGGACACTCAGTAAAATTTTGGGAAAAAAAAGGGGGGCTTCATCATGTCGTTTCACAGAGTTCTTTTGCAGCCAGCGTCGGGGTCCCCCTTCCCTGAGGCATGGGGGTTCTACAGGTCAGGCTCCCACTTCCCGCTGAGGCTTGGGCGGGTTTTACCCGGTCAGGCTCCCACTTCCCCCGGGGGCAGTGGGCTTTTTTACAGTCAGGCTCCCATTCCCGCTGAGGCAGTGGGCGGGTTCTACAGCGTCGGGTCCCACTTCCGTGAGGCAGTGGGCGGTTCACAGCGTCAGGCTCCCCTCCCCGTGAGGGTGGGCGGGTTTTTCCCGCGTCAGGCCCCCCTTCCCCCTTTAGGCAGTGGGCGGGTTCTACAGCGTCAGGCTCCCACCCCGTGGGCAGTGGGCGGTTTCTACAGCGTAGGCTCCCACTTCCCCCCCGAGGGAGGGGGGGTTCTACAGCGTCAGGCCCCCACTTCCCCCTGGGCCCTGGGGGTTTACACGTCGGTCCCCACTTCCGCTGAGGGAGTGGGCGGTTCTACAGCGTCGGCTCCCCCTTCCCCCTGAGGCAGTGGGCGGGTTTTTTACGCTAGGCTCCCCTTCCCGTGAGGCGGGGGGTTTACAACGTCAGGCTCCCACTTTCCCTGGGCAGTGGGCGGTTCTACCGCGGTCCACTTCCGCGAGGGAGGGGCGGTTCTACAGCGCAGGTCCCCCCCCGCTGAGGCGTGGGGGGGGTTTTACAGCGCAGGTCCCCTTCCCGCTGGGCAGTGGGCGGTTCTACGCGTAGGCCCACTTCCCGTGGAACAGTGGGGGGGTTCTCAGCGTCGGCTCCCCTTCCGCTGACAGTGGGCGGTTCTACAGCGTCAGGTCCCCCTTTTCCCCCTGAGGCAGTGGGGGTTCACAGCGCAGGCTCCCCTTCCCGCTGAGGCGTGGGCGGTTCTCGGTAGGCCCACTTCCGCTGAGGGGAGTGGGCGGGTTTTAAAAGCGTCAGGGTCCCACTTCCGTGAGCAGTGGCGGTTCTACAGGTCAGGCCCCACTTCCCCCCCCCGGGGAGGGGCGGTTTAAGGTCAGGCCCCACTTCCCGCGAGGCATGGGGGTTCTCAGCGTCAGCCCCACTTTCCCCCCTGAGGAGTGGGCGGTTCTACAGGTCAGGGCCCCACTTCCCCCGAGGGAGGGGCGGGGTTTACGCGTCAGGCTCCCCCTTCCCGCGAGGGCAGTGGGCGGTTTACAGCGGCAGGCTCCCACTTCCCGCTGAGGAGTGGGGGTTCTAAGCGCAGGCTCCCCCTTTCCCCTAGAGTGGGGGTTCTACAGGTCAGGCTCCCACTTCCCGTGAGGCAGTGGGGGTTTACAGCGTAGGTCCCACTTCCCCTAGGCAGTGGGGTTTACACGTCAGGGGTCCCACTTCCCGCTGAGGCAGTGGGCGGTTCTAAAGGCAGGCTCCCCCCTTCCGCTGGGAGTGGGCGGTTCTACAGCGTCAGGCTCCCCTTCCCGCGAGGGAGGGGCGGTTTCTACAGCGTCAGGGTCCCCCTTCCCCCTGAGGCAGTGGGGGGGTTCTACGCGTCAGGCTCCTTCCCCCTGAGGCATGGGCGGTTCTACAGCGTCAGGGTCCCCCCTTCCCGTGAGGCGTGGGGGGTTTCAGCGTCAGGTCCCATTCCCCCTGAGGGATGGCGGGTTTTACAGGTCAGGCCCCCCTTCCCCCCTGGGCTGTGGGCGGTTCTACAGCGTCAGGCTCCCCCTTCCCCCTGAGGGGTTGGGGGCGGTTCTAAAAGCGTCAGGTCCCCTTCCCCCTGAGGCTTGTGGGGGGTTTTACAGCGTCAGGCTCCCACTTCCCGCTAGGGTGTGGGGGGTTCTACAGGTCAGGCTCCCACTTCCCGCTGAGGCGTGGGGGGTTCTACGCGTCAGGCTCCCACTTCCCGCTGGGTGTGGCGGTTTACAGCGTCAGGCCCACTTCCCGCTAGGGTGGGGGTTCTACAGCTCAGGTCCCATTCCCGCGAGGCTGTGGGGGGTTTACAGCTCAGGCTCCCATTCCCGCTGAGGGTGGGCGGTTCTACGTCAGGCTCCCACTTCCCCCTGAGGGGGGCGGTTTACGCGTCAGGCTCCCACTTCCCGCTGAGGCAGTGGGCGGGGGCTACAGGCAGGCTCCCACTTTCCCCTGGGGCTTGGGCGGGTTTTTCTACACGTCAGGCTCCCCTTCCCCCCTGAGCTGTGGGGGGTTCTACCGTCAGGGTCCCATTCCCCCCTGAGGCTGTGGGCGGTTCTCAGCGCAGGCTTTCCCCCCCTTCCCGCTGAGGGGTGGGGGGTTCTACAGCGTCAGGCTCCCACTTCCGTGAGGCTGTGGGCGGTTTTTTACAGCTCGGCTCCCCTTCCCGCTGAGGCTTGGGGGTTTACGCGTCAGGCTCCCCTTCCCCCCCGAGGCTGTGGGCGGTTCTTTCAGCGTAGGGTCCCACTTCCCCCTGAGGCTGTGGGGGGTTTTTTACAGCGTCAGGCTCCCACTTCCCCCCTGAGGTGTGGGCGGTTCTACAGCGTCGGCTCCCACTTCCCCGCTGGGCTGTGGGCGGTTCTACAGCGTCAGGGGTCCCCCTTCCCGTGGGCGTGGGGGGGTTCTACAGCGTCAGGCTCCCATTCCCCCTGAGGGTGTGGGCGGTTCTACACGCAGGCTCCCATTCCCGCTGAGGCTGGGGCGGTTCTCGCTAGGCTCCCACTTTCCCCCTGGGCTGTGGGCGTTCCCCGCGTCAGGGGTCCCACTTCCCGCTGGGTGTGGGGGTTTACAGGCAGGCTCCCACTTCCCGCTTTAGGGGTGGGCGGTTCACACGTCTCTCCACTTCCCGTGAGGGTGGGGCGGTTTACAGCGCAGGCTCCAAATTCCCCCGAGGCTGTGGGCGGTTTTAAAGCCCGGCTCCCACTTCCCGCTGGGCGTGGGGGGTTTACAGCTAAAGGGCCCCACTTTTGCTGAGGCTGTGGGCGGGTTTTACGCGTCAGGCTCCCACTTCCTGCTGAGGCTGTGGGGGTTCTACAGGTAGGGTAAAAATTTCCGCTGAGGCTGTGGGGGGGTTTTTTACAGCGTCAGGCTCCCATTTCCCGCGAGGCTGGGGGCGGTTTACAGCGTCAGGCTCCCCCACTTCCTGCGAGGGTGTGGGCGGTTAACAGGCGGGCCCCCTTCCCGTGAGGCTGTGGGGGTTTTACAGCGTCAGGCCCCACTTTTGCTGAGGCTGGGGCGGTTCTACATCGGGCTCCCATTCCCGCTGAGGTGTGGCGGTTCTAAGCGTAGGCTCCCACTTTTGCTGAGGTGTGGGCGGTTCACAGCGTGGCTCCCACTTCCTGTTAGGCGTTTGGGGGTTTACAGCGTCAGGGTTCCCCCCTTCCTGTGAGGCTTTGGGCCGGGGGTTTTACAGCGTCAGGCTCCACTTCTGCTGAGGGTGGGCGGTTCTACACGTCAGGCCCCCCCACTTCCCGCTGAGGCTGTGGGCGGTTTAAGTCAGGTCCCACTTCCCGCTGGGTTGGGGGTTTAGGTTCAGGGGTCCCACTTCTTCCGAGGTGTGGGCGGTTTCTAGAGTTCAGGCTCCCACTTCCCGTTGAGGGTGGGGGGGGTTTTAGGCTTAGGTCCCCCTTCCTGTTTAGGTGTGGGCGGTTCTAGAGCTTGGCCCCACTTCTGTTGGGCTGGGGGCCGGGTTTTACGTTCAGGCGCCCACTTCCTGTTGGCTGTGGGCGGGTTTTTACAGTTCGGGGGCCCACTTCCCGTTGGGCTGTGGGCGGGTTTTACAGCTTCAGGGGCCCACTTCCTGTTGAGGCTGGGGTGGTTTTACAGTTCAGGCGCCCCCCTTCCGTTGAGGCTTTTGGGCGGTTTTTCAGTTCAGGCGCCCACTTTGTTGGGCGTGGGCGGTTCTATAGCGTGATGTTTTCATCTGCCATTCCCAAATGCTAACAGAAGTCAAAATCTAGAGTGTCCTACCTATTCCGAGAATTTCCCTCTTGTATGGGGTGCATCCGCTCCCCAGTTTGCTATAGCTACAGACCTTTTTTGATCTATCCCGATAGGTTGTCAGCATGGTTTCTATGCTAAGACCTTGCTTTTACTGAGCCTAGTAGAAGATTTCACACCCCCTGAATTCAAATGAAACCAAGAAAACAGGATTGAGGAGTTAAATTTAAAGTAGTGAGACAACCCCTTTAAAACTTGTCAGTGAAAATTATAAAAATTTAAAATTACAAGAAAAAAAAAAAAAAACTTGTCAGTAAAAAAGATAAACAAGCCCAGTGCCTTATAAGATGCAGCGAGATGACATCTCCTGGCCAGGATGCTAGGGGGAAAAGAGGTTGGTAACTTAGGAAAGCTTTGTACACAAATGAAGATAAGAACTGTCTAGCTCTGAAAACAAAAAATCAAACGCAATGTATTTGGTTAGTCATAATTTACCTTGCCAAAATGTTCAAAGTAATCTGTGTGGGGAGAAAAACCCCCCTTAATAGTAGCAAAATGTGCCTTTTTATAGGAAAGCCTTCCCGGTTTATTTTAGGGAAAATTTTTCAGTGACGCATCTTTGATAGGGACGCGCCTGAAATCTGGCCCAGGAACTTTTGCACAACCGAGTCATAAAAAATCTTCATAATGCAAAAAATGTGGGGCAAGCAGCCCCATTTTCCTTTTTGGGGTTTTAACCTTTTTTTTGCCTAATTTCATGAAACATTATGAACAATTAAACCGGTTCATGTATCTTTAAATACACAGTGCAATTTAGGGAGTGTTCCACGGCTTATTCAAGCCGTAAGGCGGAGGATTTCGCCCCAGTTACGGTT
>JAODAL010080902.1:0-12083 GCA_025379985.1 Phyllomedusa bahiana | reverse complement strand
AAAGCAATAAAATTAAGAAAATTTCTTCACTAAAGGGGCACATTCCCCCCCCCCTGCCACAGAAAAGAAATACATAAAAAAAACCTTTCTGCAAACATCCCCCCGCATAACAAATACATTTTTTCCCCCCTTTAAGGGAACGGAACACTAAAATTAAAACTTAAAACCCATCTTAAATGGGGGGGACACTTGGTACTCAAGGGGGGGGGAAAATTTAAAATTTTGAATCCCCAACTATCACCCCCCCAAAAAGGGAGGGGAAAGGACCATAAAAACCCATAAACCCCAAAGACTTTTAGGCCTACAAAACGGGAGATTAAAAAAAAAACCCAAACCCGGGGGCCGGAAATTTAAATTTACAAAAAATTTTTTAAATAAATAACATAAAAGGGCCCGGGATGTTATGAAATTTGGGTTGCATTGCAAAATTTACACCCCAGAATAAAGAACTTCTTTAAAAAAAAACTTAGGGGGAGGATCCACCAAACCTTTTGCTGACCCCAATACCCCGGAACAAAAATTTAGGAAAAATTTAATTTAATGATTTTAAAAAAGGGGCAGATTGGGGGGCCAAAAAATGAATTCAGCAACCCCCAAAAAAACCCTTTGGGGAATACCCCAAACGGGTTTGGGAAAAAATTTTTAAAAGAAAAACCAGGGGGACCGTTTTTTAAAAATGAAAATTTTTGCCAAAAAAACCTTTGCTTACTCAAACATTTGTACAGGTTTAAAAAAACATTTTAAAAGCCGGGTTTAACCCATTCAAAAACCCCAAATTGGAAGTCACTGACCCTTTGGGAATTTCTTAAAATCTCAAATGCCCAAAAAATTAAATTTAGAACAAGCAAAACCAAAAAAAGGGGAAAAATTTGGATGCGGGGTTAAAAATTAAGGGGAATTTGGAAAGATATTTTTGAGAAGACCCAAGGGGGGAATATGTAAATCCCAGGGGTGGGGAAAAATTTTTAAAAATTTTTTTCTGCCATCCGGGCCCCTCCTATTTTTTTTTCCTTACGGGTCTCCTGAAGATTCAGGTCTTCAATTTTCAAAAGTTGGGCATTTTCCCAAACTCCCAAGCCCCTAAGAAACCCCAAAACCAGCCCCAGAGAGGCCCTTCTGATTTAAATTTGGGAACCCGGAGAACCCCGGGGCCCTTTGGGAAATTTTGCCCAATTTCTATTTTCCCACACCCCCGATTCTTCTTTTTAAACAACCATATTTTACTTTTAAAGGGGAGGGAACCAAGTCCCTTTCCTGATCGATACAGGCACGGTTTTCCCTTCCCTTAAATTAAAATATTTTCTTCCACTCCCCAAAAAAGGAGTTTCGCATAGGTGAAGGGGAAATCAAAACAATTCCCTTCACAAAGTACTTCTGTCACAATGGGCCCCAAAACTACAAAACATTTTTTTCATCATTCCCAGACCCCATTTACTTCCCTTGGAAGGACCACCCTGTAAGCTTGGGGTACAAATTTTTCACCCCTGATTTTACCCACAGCAAGTTCCCATTGAGAATCAGAGCCCGCTGTGTCCCTGCTGTTTTCGGGATTGGTTTTAAATAAACCACCGAAAAAGGAAAGCCATATAAAACCCCGAAGCCCCTGCCAGGGTTCAAAAACCTTTCCCTGACTCTGGGGAAATACTGTTTCTACAACGTAGGGCAGAAAACAAACATCCCCCTGAAAACACTTTTAAAAAAACCCAATTGAAATTTTTGCCACACAGCCCCCAGTCCCCCATTAAAGCCAGAAGCTAAAAAGGGGAATATTTCCAACAATTAATTTCCCTTTTAAAACAAGGATTTTATTACAAGGACCAACTCCTTTAAACCATCCTAACAGCCAATCAAAAAAGTGGGGAAAAAACACATGAAAACCGGCAAGACCCAAAGGGGTCATCAAGGGGGTTGAAATTTTGCACCTGTGGCCCCGGGAACCCAGCAACAATTCCTGCAAACCCAAATGCCATACACTTTTCCCAAAACATTGATTTATTTTCTCCCCATTTTTCTCCTCCCAAACCCCCTGACTCCCCAAATTTTGTTTGCATTCCCTACGAGGTCACCATTCCCCGGGTTCCCTTTTTAAAAACTCCCCCCCCATTTTCAATCACACCCCCCCCAAAAATTTTGGGGGGGCCCTAAACCTACCATTCAACCCCACCCAAATTTCCCTACATTGATGATCTCTTACTCTCTCAAATAACAAAGGAACACCAGGGGACACACAAGCTCTTTTTTTAATTTTTTGGCAGACAAGGGACCAAAAGGTTTCCCAAAAACAAAAGTGCAGCTTTTAAAAAAATGATTTACATTACACTCCTTACACCGGGCCACCACTTACTACCAGAAAGATAGGGGCTATAAAAAAATTTTGGAAAACCCCCCTTTTAAAAATAAAAAGCAACTAAACATTTTTTGGGGAATGGTAATACTGTAACAAGGGGAACCTCCCTTTTCCCCCCTTGTCCCCCGCCACACTTTTCCCAAACCCAAAAACCCTCTGGGGCTGAACCTTTTACAAAAAACTATGAAAACCAAGCTTTTAACTAAAAAAAGCTCTCCTCAAAGCCCTCCTCAAACCTTACCTGATTTCTCAAAACCCTTCCTTTTTAAAACTGCCAAAAGGGCCAAAGGGAACCCTTGCACAGCCTCTAACTCAATTCAAAATGGGGCCCAACAGACCATAGTTTAAATTTAATATTTTGGCATTGGGGTTTCCAGTTGAAAAAAAAATTTAATCCCATCACCCTTTTAACCGTACGGCCTGCCATTCTTTAAAAACCCCTCCCCAATTTGGGAAGATGCCCCCTTTTAATGTCGGGGTTTCCCCACTCTGTTAGCACTCCTATTTGTCACGAAACTAAAAAAAGTTACCACTAGACTTACAATTTGGGAGTCCCCCTCCTTCCCCTAGTAAACATTCCCCTAAACCTCCCTCTAAATTGAACCCGGGCTAATTGTTGCCATAGGGGTTTCAAGAAAAGGGGGGTAGGGGTCAAAAGCCCGGTACAAAAAAATTTGAGGGGAACGGAGACCATAAATTTTTTTGGAGCATACCCAAACTTTAACTCTGCCGCCCCAGATTTGGGGAAAGGAACCACTTAAACCCAGACAAATTTTCGGTATGAGTTTTCATTTGCCCCACAGACAAAAGAATCGGGTATTTTTAAAAATCGGGATATGCTGGGGTAGAATTTTTAAAACTACTTGAACCCTTAAACTTTAAAACCCCCCTCATTCTCCCACACTAGTTATTAGCCCTTAAAAGGGTTTTGGAACTTCAAAGGGCAAGACAAAAACATTTACACTGATTCCTACCCCTTTGGGGGGGTTAAAATTTTTGGTACAAAAAGGGAAAATTAAAAATTTTCTTGACTGCAAAAAGTTCCCCCAGTAAATTTTCAAAAAAATCTCAAAGTTTTTTAAAACCCCCAAATTCCCCAACCCTTCCCAAAAGAGTTTAGCACCCATTAATGCAACTCACACTTCAACCATGCCCCAATTGCACTTTGGGAAACCACAAAGCTGCCCAGGGGTTCAAAAAAGGCACAAGTAAAATACCTTGTTTTAACATAAAGTCTTTAAAAATTAATTTTTTCATTCCTACTTTGAAACTTTAAAAACTTTCAATCCAATTTTTCCCTCCACGGGAAAGGGGCCCAAAAGGGAAAGGGTTATGGGGTAAAACCCCAAAATTCAGATGGCCTAGGGAATTGAAAATAAAAGGTAACCAGGGCCCCTAAATCTTTTTTCCCGCGCTAGGGGAAGCTCGCAGGGGAAAAACCCCTTGTGTAAAAACAGCGATCCAAAATTTGGGTTTTCACATACCTGTGCACCAGGGTTCACTGTGATTGCGAAAAGGGGGGTTTTCGGGCCTCCCCAGTTTTCAATTGCCGGGGATTAAATTTTTGGGCACAAATTCCCTTTTCACCCTTCGGTTTTTTAATGGTACTGGGTCTGGGCAACCAACAATTGGGTTTTAACTAAAGGGGGTACGGGTGGGATGTTTGCTATCTGCCCTACTTCTTAAATAAAGTTTTTCCCAAAATCCCCAGGAATGTTTTTAAACCCTGACCCGGGCTTTTGGATCTGATATGGCCCCTTCCTTTGCTGGGTGGGACATAGAACCCCCCCTTCACACCTCCTATCTACCACGGGGCCCTTTTTCCCAAAACCTGCAGGGAGATTTCAAACAACTACCGAATTAACCGGGTTTTCTTAAAGTCTTGGTTTTTGTTATCAATTTTTAGGGTGGGTAAAGCGTACCCCACTTTATCACAACGGGTTAAAACAGCGCTGCAAATCTGCAAAGATTTTCCTTAGCAATAAAAAATTCCCCCAAAACAAAATTGGGTATCAAAGGGGCCCCCAAAATTTCCCCGGAAAAGTATTTCCCCGACCATTTGTGCTATTATTTGGGATCAAACCAAAAAACTCCACTCGCCTATCATCCGGGAAACGAGCGGGAAAGGGTTTAAGATACAATCCCACCCAAAAAAAAAAAGTTAGGGCCCAAATTGGGTTTTAAGGAAATTGGGATGAGGTCCAAAACTTTAAACCCCCTTTTTTTATGGGGCATGGGGCACACCCCAAAAAAAGTGCTCCAACTTTCACCCTTTTGAAATTTTGTTTGGAAAAATTTTCCTAATCACCCCACTCTCAACCCCCCAAAACTCAACATTTTAGCAATTTAAAAACTTTTAAAAGTGGGCTATGTGCTACAACGCAAAAGCAATTAAAGACATACTCGTCAAGTAGGGGCACGCACCGTTCCTACCTTGCTTGTCACAGCATCAAAAAAGGGGACTGTGTTTTTATTCTAATTTTTTACGTTTTTCTCTTACAAAAGGGGGAGATGGTCCCCTACCCCGGTTCCCGATGAAACCCCTTTTAAGTGTGAAATACAAAAGAGGGAAACCCGGGTCCATCGTCACACTGCAAACGTGTAAAACCCATCAATAAAGACCTAAAGCAGACGGGCCGTTTGCCAAGCCCCAGAATGAACCAGAAAAATATCCCGATTTCCCAGGCCCTCAATGGCCCCCGCCCTAATCAACCCCCCAGCACAGCCGGGGCCCCAAAACAAAATACTTCCCTTTTTCAGACCCTTCCATCGCGCAAGAAAAAAAGGGCCCAAAAAAGCCCCCCCCTTTAAATAAATTCTTGGGCCCCCCCCCACAACAACTTTGGGCTATCCCTCGTGGGAGGGGGTTTTGGGTTTTTATTTTTTATTATCGCCTTTTTACAAGGGAAAAATTGGCCCTGCAAAGGGGAAAAATTACTACAAACATGGCAGGAAGATCCTACATGAGAGTGAGGATTTACGATACTCCAGGGCCCGAAGAGCACCCAATTTATATAAAATGCATTTAAACATTACTTAGACCCCAATTTTTTAAGAAACTAGGGGCATAAAATGGGTTATGAAACAATGGGAATTTATCCCTAAGGGTTTTAAAAAGGGCTTACATGAACTTTTCAAAAAATGGGAAAAAAAAGCTACTTAAAATGACAACACCATAGCTAAACAAAAGGTTTTCAGGGCTGTTGGGTTTCACACATTCACCTGTACTTCACAAACTTCCTTTTTTTTCCCCCCCTTTTCCCATTGAAACTCATTTTTGAGGGAAAAAACCCCTTACACATTTCCCCAAAAACCTCTAGTCTTTCCCGGGTTTTTTTAAAAAACTAAAATCGCCTACCAAATTTCAGGGGTGGGGCTTTCCCCCTCCATGGGGTTCAAACTGATTTTCCAATGGGAACCCCAAACTCCCATCCAAAATGGGGCGGGTTTTAACATCCCTCAATGCAAATTTTTAAAACTACAAACACATTTAGGGGACATTCCCCTAGATTTTGGGCACTTTAAGATAATGTTTCGGGACAACAAACTCATCCCTTAGGAGTAGGGACACAGGGGTAAATGTTTTTGTTTTTACAGGACTCACTTTTCAACTCATTTATAAGGCCCCCTAGCACATTAATAGAACTAAAAAACATCAGAATTTTACTCTAGTACAATGAGTTGCAAAGACCCCAAACAAAGGCCTTTTCCAAATATCTGGTGTCCAACCCCCAAGTAAAAACCCCTTTTAGGGGATGGGATCAAAAAAGCGTACCCGACTATTTTACAAAATTTGGAGGTGAACCATCATTTTTTCCCCAAAAATATGTATTATGTATGTGAAATCAAATTTTCATACAAAATTTTTTTCCATATAATGGAAGGGGACCCTGTAAATTGCAAGGTTTTTACAATGGCTACAATTTTCTCTCTCAAAGGGAAAACCCACATCGATCAAATTTCCAAGACAACATCACAAAAAAACGGAACCACAATCCTTTATCAATTCAATCCCTCCCCCTTTTTGCTTCAAACCTTTGTCTCATTTTCCCCTTTTCAGGAATAAAACATGGGGGTACCCCAATTCCCCACCCATTCAGCAACCCAGGGAAAACTTTTTTACAACAACACTGATGAGATTTTTTTATCCAAACCCAAAACTCAAAAAACCAAACCAAGTTTTTACCAAAGGTTTAAGTCAACACATCCGGTGTTTGGGCTTTTTTTAAAACCCCTTGGACGGGGCCCTTTTTAAACTTGGCCCCCCGCTGTAAATTTCGTAGACACCCCTTTTTTTAGTCAGAGTAGACCTTTCAACCCCACAAGAACTTGAGCTTTAAAAAAAAGTTCCCGAGCATAAAAATTACCTAGGCCCAGTAGGAAAATGGTTTTTTTTTGGCTAAATCCCCAATTGGTTTTAGTGGCAAACTGGTGGGGGCCCGCCCGGGCTAGCAAAATTCCCTCCCCCAATTTTTTTATTTTGTTTTTTTCATCTGGAAACTTGATCAAAGGGAAATTGGGGTACTCATAAGGGAAATTTCAAAAAGGGGCCAAAAAAGGTCCCAAAGGTCAAAAATTATAAAATTTTAATAAACAACTTTTTGCTGAGGGGCAAAAAGAAAACACCCCTTTTGAAAAATACAGGGGGACTACATTTTGAAAAAAAAAATGAATTTTTATGTTTAAATTTTCAAGAAAAAGGAAATTTTTTTGGAAATTATAACTTTTTATTAAAAATTAAGGCATCCATTTTAAAAATTTTTTGTCAGCCATTTTTAAAGCAACTATACTAATCTAATTCACTAATTTTTGTAATCTGCCCTCAAAAAGCTGACTCTTTAGTATAAAAAATGTTATTAGTTAAGACCATCACGTTTTTTTTCTTAAAGGAATACTGTTTGTATAACCACAGATTCCAGGTCAGATTGACCCAAAATGTCCCAGATGCAACCCACTGTATCTAGGTGAAATGTTTATTTCAATTATCATTATAACATGTCATGATGTCGCCCAGCATAGTATAAAATATTGTAATGAACCTAATTAATAGTAATGCAAGGCACACCTTATGAATCCTTATTGGTCGATTCATAATGACACTGTATCATTGATTGGATTTTGATGTAACCACCTGTTTTAATGGACACACCTAAAACCTTTAAAAGACACTGTAAGTCAATAAAAATTCATTCTGATCAAACCTTGATTTGAATCCAACGCGTTGTCATTCGATCGTGGAAGACTGAGCAGGCCTTATCAGGGCCTGCCAGCACTTGGAGCACATCCAAGATTCTATTCATATACTCTGGGAACCTGTAGAAAAAAGCGTCTGCAAGAGAGCCAACCAAGTGGAATAGAAGGGTGAGCACCAAATGCACTTACTGTCTTTTTATACATTGATCCTAACATCTGCTTTGCTGTACCGTTATCCTCGTTTGCTGCCGCCTGGCTCCTGTGACTTTTGTACTGCTAAACCTGTTGCCATGCCTGTCTTCTACTTGCCTGTTGCTCCACTACACGTCATCGGTTATAGCTGTATGGGCCTTACACCTCTGTCTGCTCCCGCAGTTACGTATGGGCGCTTCCGATGTCACTGAAAGCGGCCATGTCATGGGTAGCGACCTTTAAGTCTCCCACAGCCAGGACCCTCCCGCTTTGCTATAGGCTTTAATGAATTCTGGGGAGCTCCTTAGGCTCCACTCCCTGTCGTGGTCTACACCATCTCCCACAGTGACCTACAGAATCCACACCAGCATTATTCACCCATTACCGTGACACTAGGGGCAACATGTATGTACGGGGGCTGCGCCAATAGTATGGCGTCCTTTCAGCCCAAAAAATGGTGCAGCCCTGTGCGCTTGATGTATGAGCAGGCGCACTGCAAAATTAGGCGTATTATGATGCGTCCTCATCACCTTGTAATGCGCCTAAGATGTGGGGGTGTTCTGGAGGAATGTCGCACTACAGCCATAGAATTCTATACATTTATGACTTTAGTATGGCAAAACCAGGCACATTACTGCTGGAACAGGTAAACCAATTGGTTTACCTAAACCTTAATTGCCACTTTGTAGCTAGAAAGCGCTAAATCTATAACCCGCAGTAGAACAGGTTCATAGATTCAAGCGCATTCTATGCTACTAATGCGCGCAATAAAATTGGCACCTGGGCACCAAAAATCATACATGTCGCCCCAAGATACTATTCTAATGGCTTTTATTTTATTTCTAGGCTGATGTGATGTATTTGTCATCACTGATCATACTACAATAACTCCGTAAATTGTGTAAATACCCACTTGGGAACTTGGGAACAGGATTTATCGCAGATGCTGCATTGGTTTTATAATTTAATATTATATAATTTGATATTTTATATTATTTAATTTTATGTTAATTTTAAATTGTTTAATTGCATATTAATTTTATATTAAATAGTTTTATATCGTTTTATAATTAGCATGTTAGTTATTATTACTTTAGTGGCATATGTTAATTTTAAATTGTTTAATTGTATATTAATTTTATATAAAATAGTTTTATATCATTTTATAATTATCATGTTGGATATTATTACTTTAGTGGCATTAGTTTGGAAAGAATGGGTTTTTTTTGCCTACTGGCAATAACAGTTCATCAACAACAAATTTGCTTTCAGCCTTGCCACTTTAAAATTGGCATGGATTTGTTTGACCCTTTTCTGCCACATTCTGTTGAGCAACATTCATAAATGTGTCTAACCTTATGAATGTGGCATGATATGCCCCCTAAGAATTGACGCAGTGTAAAGTGTTTAAGATGTCGGAAGTGCGGCCGTTTTTGGCATAAATCTTCTCATACATTGGTTTGACAGGGTGCCCAATAACCTTTTTGGTGTACAGCACATCAGAAAACTGGCGCAGCTCCATTCATACATGTGCCCCATGGTGTGGGAGTGTTCCATCCTTCAGGTTTTTTGAGGGAAGTTTTTTTCCTCAATTTTGCAATTTCGCTATACCGAATTTACTGGAACTTTGTTTATTTACTGGAACTTGGGTATAATGAGTGAGAAAATAGGGAATACCCAGGGACATAACTAGAAAAGGCTGGGCCACAGAGCAAACTTTTGGATTTGGCATCCCATCTGCCCGACCCTTCCCTGAAGTTCCTCTTAACCCCTTCCCGACATTTGACGTACCTGTATGCCCTCACAAGAGGGGCCCAGCTGTATATTACAAAGGCTTCCAGGCTGCATATGAATTCACTATGCCTGGCCGTGGCGGGCATAGTGATTGACAGTTACCATGGATACCAGTACTGCTATATACTAGTATCCTTGTAACAGTGATCTAAAGATCACTGATACAAGTTCCATATGGGAACAAGTAAAAAAAAAGTACGAAAAGTTAAACAGTAAAATATGAAAAATAAAATGTACACAGCCCTTTCCCCTTTACAACGCCAATATGCATATTTGGTATTACCATGTATGTAACGATCTGCTCTATAAATATGTCACGTTATTTAACCCACACAGTGAACACCGTAAAAAAAACAGAATTGCAATTTTCATTCATTCCTCGGCACATAAAATGGAATAAAAAGCGATCAAAAAGTCACATGAATGCCAAAGTGGCACCAATGAAAACATCAGTTCATCCTGCAAAAAAATGCCCTACACAGCTCAGAATACGAAAAAAAAAAAGTTATGGTTATCAGAAGATAGCAATGCATAAATATTGTTTTACACAATAGGTGGAATGTCTTTTAAGAATTTTCATTAAATGTAGTTTTAGAAAAAGATTTTCAGTGATCGGTTGTCGTATCTTGACCTTTCTATGTTACAGTAATTTTTCTTCACTTGTTAATTACAGCGCTTCACTGTAAAAAAAAAACTAAATTGGGTATTGCCTTAATCGTATCGACCCATAGAGTAAAACTAACATGTCACAAATACTGCACAGTAAGCACTGTAAAAATAAAAATAAAAAAACTACTATGATTGTAGTATTTTCTTCACCCTGCCTTTCAAAAAACGGATGTAAAAGACATTAAAAATCCTTGTCCCCCCAAAAATAATAAAATAAAAATGCCAACACATGCCACAAAAAAATCAAGCCCATACACAGCTCCATACACAGAAAAATAAAAAAGTTATGGGTCTCAGAGTATGACGATGCAAAAACATGTTTTTAAAAGTGTTTTTATTGTGTGAAAGCAGTCAAACATAAAAAAATACTAATTGGGCATTGCTGTTATCGCATCAACCTGCTGAGTAAAGCTAGCATGTCATTTATACTGCACAGTAAATGTTGTAAAAAAAATAAAAATAAAAAACACTACCAGGATTGCTGTACTTTGTTCAAAACACCTCACAAAAACCTTGATAAAAAGCAATTAAAGTGTTATATGTCATAATGGTACCAATAAAAATAGTCAACTCATCCCACAAAAAAAAAGCCCTTAATCAACTCCATATACAGAAAAATAAAAAAGTTATGGCTATCGGACTATGACGACATAAAAGCGCAATTTTTTAAACGTATTTATTTTTGTTATTTATTTTAGAGCGCCATTGATTCCATTCGAGTGAGGGTTACATGCATAACATACGCCAAACAAGTACAACATTGATAACAAATGACTAACAACTGGTACAAAGGGGAGCGGAGCCTGCGCGCAAGGGCTTACAATCTACAAGTATTTCTATTGTGTAAAAGAGGTAAAACATAAAAAAAAGGTATATAAAATTTATATCATTGTAATTTTACTGACCCTCATAGTAAAGTTATCCTGTCATGTATACTGCAAAGCAAACTCTGTAAGATTGAAGCCCAAAAAACAATGTTGGAACTGCGTTTTTTTCCCCTCATTTTCATGGCCTAATGCTAAAAAAAAAAACTATGGAACACCTGTGAGCCCTAGAAGAAATTGTGTAACAAATTTTGGGGTGCTTTTTTTCCAGGATTCCTTGTAAAGATGAAATATTTTCAGCAGATTGTTGGAAAAAAATATTTTTTCATTTTCAAAGCCTCACGTTAAAAAAAAATTGTGAAACACCTGTGGGATTGATATACTCACAATACCACTGGATATTTTGCTTAAGGGGTGTAGTTTCCAATATGGGTCTTTTTTAGAAGCGTTTATTAAGTTTTAGCATCTTAAGATGTCCGCAAACCTGAAACGGCGCATAAAAAAAATCATAATGAAAATGAGACCCCAAAGTCCAGTAAGTGCTCCTCCTATTCTGAGGCTTCTGGTTGAGCCAAAGAGTGAACTACGGCCACATATGGGATATCTCTAAAAAAACAGAGGTATCGATGTTGAGTTGCATTTCCCGGTTATCATCTGCCGTGTTCCAGTGAATAATGGATACAAATGGAGAATCTGCTAAAAGAGTGACATTGTTAAATTTAGCCTACACTTTGCTTTAATTTCTTTGAAACACCTAATGGGTTGATAAACTTCCTAAATGTTGTTTTAAATACTTTAAGTGGTATGGTTTCTTAGATGGAGTCTTATATGGGGGTATCTAACATACAAACCACTCAAAGTCACGTCAGAAATGGACCGGTCCCTAAAAAAAATTGTTGTAAATTTTCTGCTGTGAAAAATTACTACTAAATATCTAAGACCCTAAAAAATTATGCCAATTTACAATACAGTTGAAACCAGAAGTTACATACACTAGGATTACTGTGCCTTTAAACAATTTGGGACAGCCCATATGATGATGTCATGTCTTTGTAAGCTTCTGA
>JAODAL010080901.1:0-12083 GCA_025379985.1 Phyllomedusa bahiana | reverse complement strand
TGGACCCTGCCCAAGAGATCCCTCACTCAGATTCCGTATGTTTTGCAGACCGTCATACTTACTTCCAGAGCCTTCCCCTCGGCCATGCACATCTTTCGCCCGGGTGGCCCACTCACCCCAATCTCAGGGAGCCCAGGGATGCCAGAATCCTTAAGGCATGTGAGGCTATGGTTTGGAGGAGGTAGGAGCTTTGCACTAATGATGGATGTCTATGAGGGAGGCTCAGTCAAGTCCTATCAGGATCTGGCTGCCTCTTGCCACAGGGGTAACTTTCCCAGATTATATTACTACCAACTGTGCAGCGCCTACTCTTCTTTTGAAACCCCTCTGGCCTTACGACAGCCCCCACAGGCGACATGTTCCCCCCCATGCTCTGTCCAGAATTTATGGCTTGTTACTCCGGAAAGAAGATTCCCCGCGCTTTGCCTATCAGACAGCATGGGAGAAAGACCTTTCGAGAATCTTCTCAGACGAAGAGTGAGGAGAAATTTTTGTCCGCCTTAAGTGGACCACTGTCTCGATAAAAACGCAAGAACTCAATTTTAAGATCCTGTCCAGGTGGTACAGGGTCCCGTCATTGTTACACAATCTGTACCCATCGGTGCCTGACACCTGTTGGCAGTGCCAGAGGGAGGAGGGATCAATGCTGCACATTTGGTGGGGGTGTCAGTCTCTGCAACCCTTCTGGCGCAAGGTGGTTCACATTATCCATTTGATTACGGGTGAACAACTGGAAAATGACCCTGTCACCTTGCTCTTTCTTGGTGTCAGAGGGTCCCATCACTCTCTTAAAAACCGACTAATACTAACCCTACTGAATGCTGCCAAAGTTACCATCCCCAGACTATGGAGATCTTCCGTTAGTCCCTCCCTTACGGACTGGTTCAGGGAAATCCACGAGATTTATGGACTGGAGGAAATACGCTGTGATTCCCGCGGTGAATCCTTGACCCACTATAAGATATGGGATGTCTGGCTTACTTTTTGCAGGTCGACCCATTACCGTACCGCTCTGTGACCTCTCTGGCAAAGTGGTGAGTTGCGGTGGACCCCTGTCATCGGTTAGTTCTCTCCCTTTGTTCCCTTCCTTTTTGTTGTTTTTGCCCTTTGCTTCTATCTAGTTACTTCTGGTTGATTTATTGTTTGGCTGTACTACTGTGACTCAATCTATGAGCACGAATCAGGGGTTAATATGTATTAAGAATTCCTCATTTGACCACCTCATTCGTCTATGACTGGTGTCCTCCAGACACACTTCTTAGAGTTACTTCTTTAAGCTCAGTCTCTTGTTAAGCCGCGATCAGAGGTGTCCAAGATCGTTATGCTTTATATTAACTAATGTCGCCTTCAGCCCTCTATAAATGTTGTTCAAGATAACGACTCTATGTTAATTCCCTCTCTACAAGTTCCTTGGACTTGCTTGCATTGTCTCTTTCTGACAACGGTCTTATGTATGTTTTCGGATTGACTACATTGTATTTGTCACCTTGCATTTGTATTATCCTTGATATTGTGCATATCTGTTTACCTATTCCAACAATAAAGTTTTTCTTTGGGAATGAAAAAAAAAATAATAATAATAATGCCATCTTTTCCATAGGTAAGTGATGCACACACACCTTCTTAACTTACAATTTTGGATTGTGGATACTTGAAATTCAACTATTTTAGTCTTCATTTTGATTAGTTGGTGTAAAAAAAAAAGCCCATTGTTGGGTGACTGGTCTGACATTGTATAAGCTGCACTCTTGAAAAAAGGAAGAAAAGGCCTAAGGCCTGTGCCTCACATTTTCCAGAAGAAGTTCCATAGCAAAAGGTAGAGGCACCTTTCATTGCATTGGACTATGTTAGACCTGTACTAGCTATTTAGACAATGTCTTCAATATTTATGTGTTATTTGTTCTTAAGTGCAATGTTTGAAATGTATAAATTAACAGTATTGGTACCCATCCAATATTTTTACACATTTTCTTGATGATTACAGCTTCTAGAAAGTGATGGAGAACATCCTCCCTCCTTAAAGGGAACCTGTCACATAGGTTATGCTCTCCTTGCTGAGGGCAGCACAAGCTAGTGTCAGACCTGCTGTTTCCAGCACTGTGCCCCTTATTCTGTAAGGGGCTTTAGTTTTAGAGCATTTAACCTTCAAATCTTATTCATGAGTAGGTGTTAGCCCCACCCACCAAAGCCTAGCCCTGCCCACTGACAGTTTTTTCCCCTTGTATTTTTTAGTATTCAAAGTAATAGGTCTATCAGTTGAGGGGCGGGGACCTAGGTTTAAAAACGACTCTTTTGAATGACTTTTCTGGGGTGAAAACTGCAGATTTTGAGCATTTAAATACTCAAAAACTACAGATCTTAGACTACACAGGAATATTGTGACTTTTTTGGGCACCAGTGCACGGGAACATTGTAGGCTTAAAACAGGTAAAAGGGGGCAACAAAAATAATAAAGGAGGGGGATACAGTACACAAAAAAGTTTGGAAAAATTTAGGGTTATTTAGTTTAAGAAAAGAAGGCTTCGGGGGACTAAAAATTTTTTAAATTACATCAAAGGTCAATTGAGATCTCTCCCAAGATTTATTTATAAAGGGTGTTTAAAACAAGGGGGGCACCCTTTCGTCTTGAGGAACGAAAGTTTCTAAAAACATAAAAGGATTCTTTATGTAAGAGCAGTTGATATGGAATTCTCTGCCGAGGGACGGCTGGGGAATTTTAAAAAACCAAGTTCAAAAAAGGGTTTTTGGGGCTTTTTGGGCGTAATAATAAAAAAGTTTAGTGTTTGGATTCAGGGGAGGGGGGATTTACCAGGGGTTTTTTTGATTGCCGATTGGGGTAGGAAGGAATTTTTCCTAAATGGGACAAATTTGGGTTTACCTCATCGGGGGTTTTTTTCCCCCTTGGATCAAACCTTGCACAAAAAGGCTGAACGATGGGCGACTTGTCTTTTTTTTGCCTTACAACTAGGAAACTAGAAACATTTACAGATAAGGGACCCCGCTGGAAACAGGGTCTTATACCTTTTTGGTCCCCGAAGGGGGTCATATTATGTGCAGGTTTTTTTTAAAAGGGGCAGATTTGATGAAAACAAAATTTTATTTGTGAAATTTTTTTTTGCTAACCCCAAACCCCAAAAAAACAAAAAAACAGCTAAATTTAACTAGATACATCATATCAAGGGGTTTAAAAGGGGAAAAGGAGCGCTTTCTCACCAGCCGACCCCTTTTTGGGCGGAGCCAGATGTTAGTCAGTGGCACCACCACTAGTGTCGGGTCTACACACTCCAATTCAACCAAACCCCTTTTTATCCACATCAACCCGATAGGGGATCTAAATAAATGCATACATAGTTGTTTTTTGGCTCCTTTAAAACCTTTATTGCTGTATGATTGTACTTTTTCGAAATCTGCAATAGGGGGGTGTGAAAAGTGAATAAAATCCTGTATATGCAGTTTTTCATTACTGCAGTATATTGAATAGGCAATCACATTCGCTTGTTCAAGTCCTCTCTGTGGTAAAAAATGTTCATATAAAATTAAAAAGTTAAAAAATAAATAAATATCAAAAATTGGTGCCAAAATTTACCACTGCTCCATAAATCCCTTCTAATACATTATCACGTTATTTTCTCTGCACAGTGAATGACGTAGAAAAAAATCCCAATAGCATTCCCCTAGTGTTTTTATGATTATCCTACCCGCCCAAAAAAGTGGAATGAAAGGTGATCAAAAAGTCACATACATTTTGAATTGGTGCCAAAATAAAAATTTGCCCTGCAAAAAAAGAACCATAAGGGTGCTTTCACACAGTGCAGTTTTGGTGCAGTTTTAACTGTGCTCCAATTAAACTGCATTATTACCAGCAAGCTTCTTTCACTTATCTAAACTGTCTGGAAAGTGAGTAATCAATTGCGTTTGAAATCCACAGACTTCAACACAGTAATTGATTACTTAGTTGAAACCCCCTTTCTGAACAGTCCAGACAACTGAAACAAGTTTGCTATTAATAAAGGCAGTTAATTGAGCGCATTTAAAACTGCACCAAAACTGTGTGTGAAATCCCCCCTAGTGCTTTCACACAGTGCATTTTTTGGTGCAGTTTTGCTGCGCTCCATTAAACTGTTTTTATTCCCACAAGCTTCTTCACTTATCTAAACTGTTTGGAAAGTGAGTTATCAATGAGTGTGCTGAAATCCACAAAGACTTCAAAACACAGTAATTGATTACTTATTGAAACCCTTTAAAACAATTTGACAACTGAAAAAAAGTTTGCTAGGTTTTAAAGGCAGTTAATGGAGCGCTTTTTAAAACGCAAAAAACTTGCGGGTGAAAGCCCCCAAACAGACTCTTTCAAAAAAGAAAAAAAATTTTTGTAAGTTTTTTTTTCTAAAGATTTTATTTCATTTAAGTAGTTAAACACAATGAAAACTTTTTAAAATTTAGAAAAAAATTTGTACTGAACACAAAGATAAACACCATTAATTTTCCCAAAACGTGGACCCATAAAAATGAAACTCCAAGAAAAATAATGCAATTGTGATATTTTTTATGTTCCAGATTTTTTTTCATTTTGCACCACATTATTTGATGTAGTTAATGGTATCATTAAAAAGGACATTTTGTCATGTAAAAATAAGCCTTCATATGGCTATGTAGACAGAAAAAGCTATGGCTCTTGGAAGGCAGGGAGTTAAAAACATAAAAAAATACTCTGAAAATAGCTAAATCATGCAGGGACTAATCATCTGCCTTGTAATGATGATATGATGACTTTGTTTATTCTGTCCCAGGTTGTGAACCTTCAGGGATTTTACTCTATTTAGGAAGGACAGGGCAAACAGGAAGGGAGGACGAGTGTGTCTGTATGTAAGGACTGAAACAAAAGCAATTGTGAAAAAGGCAATACCGTTTAAAGATGGTGAAGATGTGGAAACCTTGTGAGTGGAAATACAAGGTGGTTAACAGAGGAAAAAAAAATATTCAACATCACTGAGGAGATAGAAGTTCTGGGGAGACATATAGCAAAATGTTTTCCCATAGGTAACAAGTATAGGTGATTAAAATTAAATCCAACATGGCTTCTACCTTTTGTTAAAAGGGCATTTAGAAAATATAAGTCAGATGGCGCATTGCTTTGAAAATTTAAAAGACTTAATAAAATCTGTAAAAAGATGATCAAATCAGCTAAAATACAAAATTAAAGGGAGGAGGCCAAGGACAGCAAAACAAAACCCAAAGACTCTTAACCCCTTACCGCCGGAGCCAGTTTTGGCCTCTCTGACAGAGCCCCATTTTTTAAATCTGTCATGTGTCACTTTATGCGAGAATAACTTTTTGACACTTTAACCTATCCATGTGATTCAAGATTTTTTTCTCGTGACACATTTGCTTTAAGATAGTAAGAAATTTTGGTCCAAAAAATGCTTGTTTATTTGTGAAAAATATCAAAGAATCATGAAAAATTTGAAAAATTTACCAAATTTTAAACTTAAAAAATTTCTGCATGTAAGACAGTTATTCCACTCAAAATAGTTTATAACTAGCATCTAACCCTTTTGTCTGCTGTAGTTTGCATTTCTTTTTTAAATGTCTTTTTTTTTTAAACGACAATAGGGGCTTAGAAATTTAGTAGTAATTTAAAATTTTCAAAAAAATTTGCAATATACTTTTTTTAGGACCTCCCTTTTCTAACGGATTTTAATTTGCCCTGTATGTTAATACCCCCAAAAAGACCTCACAAGAAAAAACACCCCCTTTAAAAATTATTCAAAACCGCTTTTGGGAATTTATTAACCATAAGGTATTTCCAAATTAAAAAAAGTGGTATGAAATTTTAAAAATTTCACTTTTTTGGCATTTTTTAAATTTAGGGGCCCTTTTTCAGGTGCTAAAATTATAAACCCCCTAAAAAACCCCAATTTTGGGAAAAACCACCCCTTTAAAGGGAATATATCCGGGATGTATGAGCAAATGATCCCCAGGTGTGTCAAAAAATTTTTTTACTTTGGGCTGGTTAAAATAAAAACATTTTTTTTTCCAATAATCTGCAATTTTAGAAAATGTTTAATTTTTACAAGGCATCCTTTTAAAAAACACCCCAAAAACCTTTTTTACCAACTTCTTCCAAGTTTTACAATACCCTACAAGTGGGGGTTTAAAATTTCTGTTTGGGGGCATGGCAGGGGGGACAAAGGAAGGGACGCTTTGGCTTTTGGAACCAGATTTTGGTGGGCCCTGTGCATTTACAAAACCCCCAAAACCAGAACGGGGAAACCTTTCAGAATCACCCCCTTTTGGGGTTCAGCACGCCTCATAAATTTACTAGGGTTATTTTTACATTTTTGGGGGCCGGTGTTCCCAAATTTTTTGTTTTTTGCTTGGGGATAAAATGAGGGGGAAAAAGCAATTCCGCCCTTGTTTTTTTGGGGTTCAATTTTTCATGTTTCCCGGGGGAAAAAAATGACGGGTACTTTTCTATGGGGCCCAATTGCAATGATTTTGATTTTTAAATTTTTTTTTATGTTTTATTACTTTTCACAATAAAAAAGGTCTATAAAAAATTTTTTTTATGTTGCCTGTTCTATAGCCATAACGTTTCTTTTTTTTAACAATGTTATGGGCTTGTTTTTTTGTTGATAGTTTTCTTTTTTTAGTACCATTATGTGGGGCATATGCCGCATGGAACACTTTTTATTAAGGTTTTTGTGAGGCATTATGAACAAAATACAGCATTCCTGGTAGTGTTTTATTATTTTTTAACAGCGGTCACCGTGCAGTATAACTGACATACTAGTATTACTCAGCAGGTCGAGACGATTACAGCGATACCCAATTTGTATATTTTTTTACGTTTTACTGCTTTTACACAATAAAAACACATTTTTTCAAAAAGGAAAACACGTTTATGCATCGCCATAGTCTGAGAACCATAACTTTTTTATTTTTCTGTGTACGGACCTGTGTAGGGGCTTGCTTTTTGCGGGAAGAGTTGACGTTATTATTGGGTGGACAAGACTTTTTGATCAGTTTTAAATCCGTTTTTTTGGAAGGCAGAGTGAAGAAAATACTGCAATCCTAGTAGTGTTTTTATATTTTTATTTTTTAACAGCGCTCACCGTTTGCAGTATCCATGACCAGTTAGCTTTACTCTATGGTCTCGATACGATTACGCAATACCCTATTTATTAGTTTTTTTTTTTATTTTTGAAGCACTTAAAAAATAAAAAGTGTTTTTATTGTGTTAAATAATATTTATGCATTGCTGTACTTCTGAGAGCATAACTTTTTTATTTTTCCTTATTACAGAGATTGTAGGCATTGTTTATTTGCGAGAGACTGAGTTTCAATTGGTATAACTTTGGCGTTTATATAGGTTTTTGATCGCTTTTTATTCAATTTTATGTGCTGCCAGATGTACAAAAATTGCAATTCTGTGACAGTTTTTTGTTTTTGTTTTTTACGGCGTTCACCGTATGGGTTAATTAACATTACATATTTATAGGGCAGGTCGTTACGCACGCGGCGATACCAAATATAGGTACTTTATTTATTTTTCATCTTTTTTTGGGGCGATTGGCGTTTGTAAGGGGAAAACTGCGGTTGTACCGTGTTTGTTATTTTATTTTTTTGTGTTTGTGTTGACTTTTTTTTTCACTTTACATTTATTTTTACTTTTTTTTACTTTTTTATACATTTTACTTCTAACTGCAATCTCAGCTTGCTGTTTAAGAATGCAGGCAGTGAACCAGTACTAGTACTGTTGTAATGGTCGCCTGACTACTACCTTGTCACATGCTGTTTTGCCAGTTTTATAATTATATTTTACCAATGTTCGGAATAGCTTATAGAAGATTACCAGTCAATAGGATATACACAGCTTTATTGTTAACAATTGTTTCAATAAATCAAATTCCAAGTTTGATAAAATGATAACATACAATTGATTCAGAAAATAGGGAGACAGTATGTACAGAGAAAAATCAGATAAATACAATTATAAACACTCTATCAGGACTTCCCTGTATCGCAAGCTCGAATCCGACTAACTTCGCCATGAGAAACCGTTAGAAACAGATGGAGCAAACATTTCAATAGCTCCATCCCAGGAAGGAATGGGTTTCTGACCTTCATGGCTGAGGTTTAGAGATAGATTTATCAACCTCTAAAACTTGTGGGACATCAGCCTAATGCTGATTCATCTAAGAGTATGCAAAGGTGTTTGTGTATCTTGCCCTGCACAATGGAAGTGACCTGTCTCAGTCCAAGTAAGTTACACAAGAGATAAGCCACAAAATGCAATTACAGAACCTGAACTAAGACAATGAAAGAAAATCGTCTTGTGTATTCAGTCAACAGAATACACAAATCACTTACAACAGAAAAGATACTAACTCAGGACTATGTGTGTAAACAGGTTTTAGACTAAGAGATGAGCAAAACAAGCAGACATTGCAATTGAATACAGAATATCATTGTTGATTTATAAATTCACAGAAATACACTCTATACTATACTATATATTTGGACTCAATAGTCTAATTTCTGACTAGATTACAATCCACTTTGACTATTTGAGTCAAATTATAGTACCATGGAAAACTAATTCATTGGGGGGTTTTTGGGGGCTTAAAGTGCAGGAAACAACATTGGCCACGGCTATAGGCTGAAAACAAAAATAAAAAAAAAATTAAAAAGTCGTTCTCCTCTTTTAAATCTTCTTAGACTGTAACACAACATGAGCGTAATGCAGGATAGTGCAGGGGTTTATTGTGCCCTCACTACCTGGTTGAATAAAATAACAAGCTGTTTCCATCTTGTTGATGATAAGGACTTGGGGAAAGAGTGCAGACTCAGAGCCTTGGCTGTAATCAATGCGGGTGCAAACGGGGGCGAGTCAGTGATCAGTGCTTGGTGCAATCATTGGCGATCAAAATGGCGCAGACGTGGTGGTCAACACTGGCGCAGACATGGCGTGTCAAACACTGGCGCAGACGTGGATCAACACTGGCGCAGACAGGGCGGTCAACACTGGCGCAGACGTAGCGATCAACACTGGCGCAGACGTAGCGATCAACACTGGCGCAGACAAGGCGGTCAACACTGGCGCAGACATAGCGATCAATGCATCAGCTTGCTTTTGGCGATATTCCTTTGTCTGTGGCCAGCTCCTCGGCACCTTTGTAATCCCTCATCTCGGTCTGCGGGTCCCGGCCCCTTGGCATACTAAGATGAATTTGAAAACAATCTTGAATTTCTGCAGTCAATAAATTGCTCCTGTTAACTTGACCTTGCGGGGGCGGACATGGCATACTCAGTTGGATCTCAGTCACCATAGACTCGTCACATAAGTGCAGTAGAAATCTGCTCTCTTCCAATTGAATCTCACCACCCTGCAGTGCTTGAATGGGACAATCAATTAAAAATTAAAACTCTGCCCGTTTTGGCCTTGAAGCTTCTGACACAGCTAAGAATGTACTCCAGAATAATAAAACTTCTCATCACATGACAATCTAACTAATATGTAAATTACAACTTCTATATTGGCATTTGAATTAATATCAAACATAAAAACACACAAATAAAACAACAAAAACAAAATCATATCATTTCTTCTCACTCTGTAGCGTGCAAAATAGAAGCAAATTAACTTAAACTTCATATCATATAATTACCTTTTGATCAGTCTACAGGTCTGGTTATAGTCAGGATTAGTCCCCTATTGTCTTAAACTCACTGCTTTTGTTAACGTAAACATGTTGTAGTGTCTTATCTACCATTGAAACAAATGGCATAAGGATTATGAATAAGGGATTTACAGCTATACCAAACATTAATCAAACACAGCAAGGACAAGGACCAATTCACACATTACACATTTCCTCTAAAAAAAAATTAAACTCTTCATCAGCTGGAGCTCCAAACAAAAAAAGAATAAAATAAAAAACAATGATCTTCTAATAAGACTGCACAGTTGTTTTAATATGGTTGAACAAAACCCTTTACTAAAAGTAATAGATGCCAGTACTACCAAAAAAAAACAAAAACCCAACCACTCAAAGTTAACTTTATATACCACGGGGCTTTATTTTAAAAAAGTGATGTCACTGAGGTCTTTCATGAGATCTCGATCACTAGAATATCTCTTCTTACTCCCTGCAAATAAAACAGATATATTTAATTCCCATCCCCAACAGAGCTCAGTAAGTACCACATGATTTTTTTCTGTTCATCTAGTTGTAACTCAATTTATAAAAAGGCACGGTCTTACTCCAATATGTTACTCAGTATAATCCGGAAATCACTTCACCATAATCTAGTTCATTTAAATCAAATATATCAAATTATGCCACCTAAAATAAAAGCACCAAGCAAGTCTTTGACATTATAAGACAGTAACATTTCCTATGTTAGTTAATTAAAAATAATGCAACTATGTAAACGTTCCAGCTTTCTGTACTACATATTTCATCGTCCATCGTTGCTCTGCTGAAAAAACTGGATTGGATATAGCATTAAAAAACAACAACTCTGAAACAAAAAGGTTAAATATAAATGAGCATTACAATGCAGATTAAAGATCCTCAACACCCGGTGTGCTGTGGGGTTTTGTGGGCAAAGAGAGCGAGTGGTGCCCTCTCTCCCCCCATGTCCTACTGTGTCCATGCTGTGGAGATTCAGAATCTTTTACTGACACTTTTCCATTATCTGTTGTCCCTGATTTTTTATCAAGTCCTCACTTCCTGTATAATTTCCACATGTCATCTGTACTGATACCATCAATTTTTTCTCTAGAAACGCCATCTTTGAGCAAAGCAGTAAACATTTCTTTGCGGGACACCCAGGACCCTTTATGATAATTTTCTCTAAACTCCTTATGCTGTTCCCAAGAGGTGACATTACCCCAGTCTCCCAAGTCTCCTAACTGTCGTATTTCCTCTAATGTATTGGAGGCAGTTTTTCCTGTATAATTTGCCATCAGGGTCATCATGAAATATTTGTAAGCTGAAAGAGCTGTCCTGATTATATAATTTCTAACAGATACACTCACTAGAACGTTCATGTAGTCATCATATGTATTTGCAAAGATGCAATTTTTCATGACTTTCTCTTTCAATCTTTGGGCATAATCTTTTAAAGAAAACCATGGCTTCTCTAGAGAAGGGGGGGGGGCAATCTGCTTCAGATGGATATTTATGCTGTAATGCCATGGCTACAACATCCAGCATAGTGCAAACCACATGTGGCTGCTGAATCTACAATGTACGGAAAGCTTCTTTTACCACAGGGTCATGACTTAGCTGCACAAATTTTGGGCCATCAACTACATCCAGCTGGACCCCATGAGCCTCTGTATCCCACAACCTGACTGCCCAAGCAATCAATGATTCACTAGGTTTTTGAGAAAACCGGTCATGAAGATTAGAGATGGGCGAATTTCTCAAAAATTCGATTCGGTCACTTCGCCGAATTTTCCGACAAAATTCGTTTTGTTCCGAATTACTTTGGCATGAATCGCGTTAAAAAGCAGCTATTTCCAGGCTGCACAGAGCCTGCAGGGTGCTGTAGAACGTTGTGCCATGCTTAAATATGCAGAGGGAGCTTGGTTTGGTCTTCATACAATGTTGTGTTTTAGTATGACACGCACATGACTGCCGCCGCTCTTAGAATTGCTTCACTATAAAATTCCCTGGGCACTTAAGAGGGCAAAACTGACCAAAAAACTCAAGCGGGAATGTAGCCTGATAAAGTCATGCCAGCGAAAGCTGGAAAAAAACAAGCTGAGAGCTCAGGTGGCAACATTAGTGACAGAGTGTGGAGGTGACGGCGGCAGCCACAGCAGCATGAGGTCAGGCAGTGGCACAATGACATTCTGGAGGTGGCAAAACACGAGGAAGCCACAGAGTGGCACAATGACTGAGAGCGGAGGTCACGGCGGCAGCAGTATGAGGTCAGGCAGTGGCACAATGACATTCTGGAGGCGGCAAAACAGTATTAGGCCACAGAGTGGCACAATCACACAGTGTGGAGGTCACGGCGGCAGCAGTATGAGATCAGGGAGTGGCCAAAAAGACATTCTGGGGCGG
>JAODAL010080900.1:0-12084 GCA_025379985.1 Phyllomedusa bahiana | reverse complement strand
TAATTTACACCCCGGGAGTGCCCCTTTTTACGGCTGAAAACGTCGGTCTTTACAGAAAACCCACATTTCCCATAGAAAACTAGGATTTCTCTCTCCCTTCGGCAATCCCAGGGGAAGAAAAATTTGACTGTCACTTTCACGCTTTAAAAACCGCCGCTAAAAAGATTGCTAGGGGCCGCGAGGTCCGGGCCCCCCCCCCCCCCCACGCCCCCCGCCCCCCCCCCCACATATTCGGGCGTAATTACGCCCGCATTAACCGGTAAACAACCTTATCTCCGTGGATGTATTTTTTAGCTTCAAAAAGTATCCCTTCCTCAATACTTCTCCATTAGGGGAATTTTTTTTTATTTAAGGGTTGTGTTTTTGATCTCTTTGGCATTTTTAAAAAAGATGTTTAGGGCCAAATATTGGTTATTTATTTTTATGATTGCTTCGTGAGGAATGCTAAAAAAGTGTACATGTTGTTTTCAATAAGCTAAATTTTTATAAGAAAATACCAAGTTTCCCTTAAAGACCATACGTTTCCTTTGAGACGATGATTGTGCAAATTGAGGCATTCAAGAGGGCCCGTTTTCCGTATAAAACCTTCCCCAACAAGGCCTGAGTTTCGACAAATTTCCCCAAAGAAGCCCCCTGATGATAAAACCAAAACTTCACCCGGGGCAACTATTTTTGACCAAAAGAAACTTTGTCTCAACCCCCCTATGGACTGCCCACGCCGGGCCCCCGCCCCTGCACCCATAAATATGTTGCCCGCTGAAAAATAGTGATGCAGGAAAAGATTGGACCAGAACAAGGGTTTGACTTTTTCTTTCATTCCCCCGGCACTTAAACATATTTGGAGTACCAGTGGGAACAGGAATCCTTTGCTTTTTAAATGACCTTGACAATTTTGGCACCCTAATGGGACGTGAAAAGGGCAGTCCCAGACCCCCGCAACCCACGAACGGATGCGGAAAAAACCCCAGCATAAAATTTTGAGGACTGCCCCCGAGCACGTAATTTTGATAATTTTTAATATTTATCCCTTTGGCCATTGATGTTGTCTGTTTGTAGTTTTTTATCCCGTCTGATCGGGGTGGTCTAATAAAGGACGTCATGTAAAAATTGTTTTGCCCCACGTCCCGAACCTTTGTAAAGTGAGGGCTGTTAAACCTGAGTCTTTTAAGTCACGGGCCCTTTCCCCCGGTAGGTTCGTGGCAATTGCTAAATATACCCTGGGCTCTTGAAAGGGTAGTGAGACTCTTTTTCCTCTGTGTTCTAAACAAAACAAAGGCTCGGGTTGATTAGCGTTGGGGTCTAAAAATTAGAAGCAAAATTCCAAAAGGGGTTCGGGGAGGTTGGGAATACCGGAGGGTACACCCCTCACGTGGTAATTTATGTGCAGGGGGGTGAACGGGGACTATTTTTTTTGGGTGGGTTTTGGGGGATTTTAATTTTATATGTTCACGAGCTAAGACTGTACCGGGGCACAAGTGGGGGCCACACTTTTTTTGATTCCCCAGGGAAAAGGAAAGAAAGGGAGGATATCATCGTTTAACATGTTTAAACAAACCAAATTACCGCAAAGGAGACCCCCAGGAAAAGTTCCCGGGAAAAAAAAAATATGTAAATCTTAGGAATGTAAAAACTTGGGGGTTTGTCTAGAGAGGGCGCTCCAGCCGTCAAAGTGGCGGGAAAATAAAGATATGAGGCAAAGTGGGACGGGGGATGGTTGGACATGGCACGGCTCATTTGGGTTTTTTGCAAGGGACTGAGAAAGAAAGTTAGTTAAAATTGAGGGTATGGGGTTCTGAGAGCGCTGAAAAGTTTTTTACGGTTACAGAAATTCCCGATGAATTTGGGGATTCAAGGGGGCCGCTGTCCTGCCCACCGCCCATAAGGCCCTAAGGGCCCGGGAAGGGGACCTGTGATGTATGGGAGAAAAAGAGAAAAAAACCGGACGGGGTGGAAACTTGTAGGCTGTGGTGCTCCCGAAAACCCCCCCAAGGGCGACGCTGAACCACCCATCCCCCCGGCCCCCTATTACCCTTTTAGCCCCCTCCCAGGCATACTACGGGGCCCCACTGCCCCCCCGCAGAGATGATCGGGACGCCTAAAAGCCTGTGGAAACCGCCCCCGGGAGCACAAACCCCCCCCCCCCGGGGCCGCATGTTCGCCTTTTGTATAAGAAAGGATGGAGCCGCTTCCGGGCCAACTCAGCCCGGGGGAAGGGCCCAAGGCCCCCCCCGGAAAATCTCACCACTAGGGGGGGGGACTAAATCTCCCCCAGGATTAGGGTTTCCCCGGTGTCCCCCTTAACTCTTCACATTGGCACGACAGGGGACTTCGCCCCCAAATAAAGGTTTCCTCCCCCCGTACTTTGGAGGTGACAAGTATCCAGCCCCCCAAAAAGAAACAGATTAAAAAAAGGGGAAAATTGGGAACCCCGATGCCAGAATGTTCAAACCCCCCCAATAAACAAGTTCGTTCCTGTGGGTCTGGAACCCTCCCCCCAAAAAAGGGAGCAATAGTGAGTCCAGAAAAACCGCATTAAAACGGGGGGATGGCTGCGCCATTGAAGGGGGGCAGCCCCCCCCAGGAATGTCCCGATTCTAAAAACAAGGGAACCTTAGAATTGGGCTCCGCATGTTACGGAGGGGGTCTCCCATGTGAAGCCCTAATACATCCCGTACCCCCTTTTAGAAGCAGAACCAAAAATAATGAAAAATTTTCCTTTCCCGACACCCCTTGGAATCTTGGGCCCCCAGCGGCCCCCCGAGATAATGCCAAAACGCCCATCTCATCCCTTTTTTTCACCGGTACAATACCCCTTCTAAAGTGTACAATGCATTTAATAATTTATAAAATATTCATGAAGGGCCATGTTTTTGATTTAGAAGGGAAAATTTGGGGTGTCCGACAACCCAGGGCCCACGGGTTGTTGGTCAACAAGGGGGGGCATTGGAATTTCCAAAAGGGAAAACCACTCCCCTTCCCCCATTCTACCCCTGACGCCACCATCCTGAAGCCCCAAAGTCAGCTGCCCCCCTTTACCGGGATGCAAAGGGGCCGACCCAATAGTCCCTTTCCCCCGTACAGAAGACCCCTGGTAAACATTTCCCTAAACCATAAATTTTCCCAGCAATTTTTTGGGAAAAATGACACAGACCGGGCAGATATAGACAAACTGGAAAGATTTAGATATTTTAGTGATGTCAAAACATTGATGATACCCCCTCCCACCAGAAATATCGATCCCACGGGAATGCATATACTCCTTCAAGTTGGCCCCCAAAGTTTTTGCGAAAACTTAAAGTGTGGGCCCGAACTCCCTGATGATCAAGTTTCCCACTCTGCAGGATGCCCAAACAAAAAGCGGGGAGGCCGAACACTTTTGCTCTTTGGCAGCAGTACAGGATTAGGTTTTTCCATAACCAAATAAAATCAATCTCCTTGTTGGTTAGGCTTTGTTGATGGTAGAAAAACCCTTAGAATCTTGTGCTGCGCACCAGACAAGTTTACCCCTCAAGACAAGGAGGCTCAAACTGAAAAAGGGTTTTTCCCAAAAAAAGGGTTGCAAAAGGAAGAAAAAAAAAGAGGAAAAAAGAGTGTAAACCCGGTGATGATTGAGTGTACCCAGCCCCCTGTACCCCCACCCTATCATAGAGGCCCCTCCAGTCCAAAGGCCCCCAGGGGAACCCCAAGGGTCCAAGAACCCCCATTTTGCGGGCGCTGCAATCAAACCGGTCTTTTTAAAAGTGATTGGGGGTCCGCATCCCCCAAAACCCCCGGAAAAACGAAATGTACAATGGGATGGTCAAACCCCAACCAGGGGGGCCCCCTAAAAAGGGTTGGGCCACCATCCCCCTTTCTTTTAAAGGGAAAAAACCACGTTGGGGTTGTCACATTCCGTCGGGGACGCCTCAGATTTATGGGGGACAGGGTGGGGCCCACATCGTGTTTCAGCCAAAGGGCCCCCCCCTGGGGCCCAGATTCCTCTCAATTAGCATTTTGGGGTAGGGGCGCTTTTCATAAGTCCCCCCTCACCGGCAATTAATGGGGGCCCTTCCCTGACTTGTATCCTTTCCGGGTACCCAGACACCTGCCCTGTGAAATCTATTTGGGGGCCCTTCTGCAGCCATGAGGGCACAAATCAGTATACCCCAGAAGGATGGAATTAACCTTTTGACCCCACTGAGATGGAAGCGCCCGTTTTCCCCAAAGGGCCCTTCCCCTGCTTTGAGTCCAAAGGGGAACCATGCCCAAGTTTCCCCACTACCATTCTACAACACCCACGGATTAGGTTTCCAAGGGTCCTGACATGTTGACATGCCAAAATGCGTGTCAGTTTGTCTAAAGGGAAGGGACCCGTTACCCCCTTTTTTACCACAAACCCTTTAAAGTCTGGACAGGAAAAGCCTGAAATTCAGTCCAGCCCTTTTAAAAGCTGGTGTCCTAAATTGTACATCCCATGTAACACGCCCCTATTTTCCAAGAAGAAAGAAAGAAGGGGGAGCCCCAAAGGTACGGCTAGGCAAGATTTGCGAGCAGTTAAAAACAGCCACCCTATTAAAACCCATGGGGCCCCCCAAACCCCAAAACCTTTTTGCTATGAGCCCCCTGCTGCTTCCTGCTTCACATTGTGGTCTTACTATGGTTTTAGTGTCCCTTTATGAAACAGCCCCAAAACCTTTTTCTCACCTTCCCGGGTTCCCATTCCCTACCCGAACACCCCAAAGGGGCCCCGAACAAACCTAATCAATTCACTCAAATTGAGGTTTCCTTTCAACCAGGATAGAAGCCCCCCCCATGTTACCTTTCATATTGGAATTACTCCGGGAGGAACCCGCGTCATGGGAAATGAATCCATTTCCCTCTCCCAAAATCCCACAAAATCAACTGCAAGGTGTCTAATAAAAACAGTTGTCAAGGAAAGGGTTTCTTCCTAGGGCATTGTATTGCCAAAGAACTAGACATTGACAAAGACCGGGCCTTGCCAAAAAACCTCAAATACCCAAAATTCAGACCAACTCCAGTCATTTTTTGGTCGATCACCTACTGTAACAATGGATACCAGAAGCATCAAGAAATTGCCCCTCTAGATTGCATTAAAAAAGGGCCCAAAGTTTCGAAGCCCCCCCCAACCCCAAAACTATCACAACTGAAGAGCTTTTAGGTTAAGGCAGCTGTCTCAAAACTCCCGCCCTTTGGGCCCTTTCCCAACTACACCCACCTTTAATCTATTTTTTTCAGAGAGGGGACAGCCTCTGGGTCCCCACTCAAGACCCTCTGGGAAAAAACGCCCCCCGGGTAATATTCGCCCTCTGGGCAGTTGCTCGTACGCGCCCAACTGTTTAAGGTGTACACGCCGCACGTTTTACGATAAACCGCAGACTGTCCCGGGACTGATGTAATTATTCAGGCCCCCCCCTGACTTGTGCTGTCCCCACACGACCTTTCCCAAACTTGACTCATCGCCCTCTACGCTTTTCGTGCTCTTTTCTGCTCCCCCCAATTTTTTTCAACGGTGCACTGTTTTTGAAACCCGGGCCCCTTTTTCACGGGGGAGGGGGGATAGGATGAGTGACAAAAAGGAAAAATCATAACCAGATTTCCTTTAACAACTGGCAGAAAAAATCACATTACCATAAATGGTGGAAGAAATTCCCCCGGATTCAAACCCGTGGAAGATGTTAAAAATTTACTGAAGACAGGCTTTTCAACGGATTTGCAAAAAACGAAGATGAAACCCCATGGCGAAGCCTGCCCCCCCCTTCTTTTCCTCAAGTTGAACTAAAGTTGAAAAGGCCGAAAAGGCTGAAGGCAAGACTGCGAACATATGTACGACTCCAATATGCCAAAGGCATTGCAACGATTTGGATAATCGGAAGAAAAAGGAAATTCATCACAGCAGCAGGGAAACCCTTTAAGCATCGTGAAAACAATCCCCACGTCGCCTTTAACGCCAAACCCAAAGGGAAAATCCTGAAAGTAAGGTCACGTAAAGCAAAAACGGGGAACCAGGGGAACCCTACCGCAGACCAACACCCAAAACAGGGCCAGCGCGTTATCCCAAATCTGGGTCAGGGGGCTAAATCCCCTTTTTCAATCACCGACCAAAGAAGAGGTTTTTCAAGGGTCAGGAACGCCAAGGCTGAAATGGGAAACCGGAAAGGCCCCAGAGGGTTTTTTGATCAACACCGGTGCTAGGAAACCAAAAAATGGGAAAAGGGGGGAGACTGTGCAGGGGAAAACCATGGAAATAAAGGGCTTGTTTGGGCCCCCCAGCAATGTACCCTCCCTTTTCGGCATGGCCCAAGGGCCACTCCAGAGGGAAAAACCAAGCATTTGGGCCCATGCAAACTGTACATGCCCCCGATCAGCCCTGATTGCGCCTACATAAGCCTGTTCGTCTGTGCCACCTGAACCCCTCCCCACAGCTCAAGTTCCCATGCGCACTTGGCGAAACCGAATATCCCTTCCAAAGGATCCAAAATGGACCCCATCAGATGCCAAAAAGTGGAAAAAAAAGAAATGTCTTAGGGCAGGGCTGTTTTCGGGGCCCGAAAGATACCCAACCAAAATACCTCCCAATACGGCAAAGAAGTTTATTACGAAATACTTTTTTTGGAATCCCCCAGGGGATCGATCAACCGGCCACATTCTCTTCCCGGTTTTCCAAAATTTTGGAAAATGTTGGGGTGAGGGTACCCCAAACCCCTCCATCCCCCAAAAACCCGCGAGGTAGAGAGTTTAAAAAGGACGCGAAGAAAAACCTTTTAAAAAGACCCGTGATTCCCCATTACCCTTGGGCAAACTTCTCCCAATTGTTCTGTACCATATCGCCCACTCCACAGGAAAACAGGCCGACCCCCTTTTAAAATTTTGTTTGGTAAACCCCCCCATTTTTTTAAATTTGGGCAGGATTGGTGAGAGATGAAAAACGTTTAAGTGATTAATTGTCCAAAAAAGGGTTTACTAAATTTGCATGCTGCAGTTTTGTTCTCTTTCCGAATCACGGGAAAAGTAACATTCAAACCGGAATCCGGTGATGTGAAAAGGCACACAGAAGAAATTGCCCAGAACCCCGATTTGAATCCTTCCCGTGGTTTTTACACCCCCCCTGCGGTCAAACTAGAAGGGAAAACCAACTTGGTCCCCACCCCTTTACTGCAAAAGGGCCCCCCCCACTAGATATGCTCTTGTATCCTTGCATTTGTGTGGGATTCGGGAGGGAGTAAGGGGGACACCATTTTTGGGGGGACCCCAACCAAACGGTTTTAGACTTTCTCTTAATTATGTATATTTTTCCTCGGGATGGGGTTTTTAAGGTGGGGCTCAGTTTTAAAAAGAGTCTCAACGGGGACAGCCTAAATTTGGGGTTTTGACCCCCTCCTGGGAATGAAAATTTTCTACTTTGGGGGCCGAGTGGGATGGAATACGGGGGAGGATGGGGATATAAGCCCCAAAAAAGGGAGGGATCGAAAGGAAAAAAATGGGGGCCCTGTTAGTCCGGTTTTACCCCTGCCAGGGCCCCAAAAAACGCTGGGCAAGGTTTTCCCTAAAAAATGTTACCCTCTCTTTTGAATTCAGAACCCTTCGGGAGACCTGGGAAAGTTAATTGGGAGCCTATGCGGATCTTCAACTCCCCATTTTTGGGGGGGGGTTTTTAGAACTTAAAGATGGGGTTCCGGGGCGACACCGATGAGCCCTTTTAGAGAGCTCCTTTCCTGAGCCTTTAAAATTTACGGCTTTGGGCAATTTCGAAACCAAAACTCATAAAAAAGACCTGTGCTGTTCGGCCCCAAGGCAGGAGAGGGCCGTGAACTCACCTCATTCCCCGGAAGTCGGGAGCGAAATGGCTCCGTAATTCAAGGGGCCCCCTGAAGCGACGCCCCCCCCCGGGGGAAACAGGACCGGGGCCGTGCCCGGAAAATCCGGAAGACAATCCAGCGGAGGCCGGGGAAACACGAAACCCTGGTATCCCCCAACTTACCTTCCCCGGGGGGGCCGGGGCCGGGTCTCGTGGCGCCTGGGGGGAACCCCGCGAAAGGGGGAGATCGGGGGGGTACCCACCATGCCCGGGGAAACCAGGAACAGCGGCCCCGGGGGTGGCCGGAGGCGGTGAGCGCATTCCGAGCGCTCCGAGGAAGGAGGGCTGCAGACGGTCACACGCAGTCTCAGCGCGTCCCTGAGGTAGCGGGCGGTTGCAGCGGCACCTGACCACGAGGGAGCGGAGGCCCAGCGCTTGGAGAGGTGCCGGCGACCAGGTGGGAGAGTGGAGGAGGCGGCGGCCGGTGGCAGAGATAGCCGGTGATCCGCCATCTTTCAGCGCCGCCCGCAAGTGGTCAGGTGGTGAGACGGTCGGCGAACTTGGTTCTGGGGTCTGCAGCCTCAACCCGCCCCAGAGACACGGGGGACACGGTGATTAACCTAGGCGCTGGGTGTGTGGTGCTCGCCTCTGCGACTGAGAGGTGGGCTCTCCTCACTACCGAGACTTGCTCCTAAGGGGAGAGGACTTTGCTGAAGCTCCCTGTGCTACCCCCACATCGGGCTTTGTGGGCGGCCGACATATTGCTGTTGATGGTGGTGCCGGTCCACAGCTTGCAGTTTCTAACCCCACTTTTCAGCCATCAACAACGTCCCTGGTCATTGACTGTCTAAAAAGTTTCACCACGATCGGAGGGGTGCGCTGATTCCATCCAGGACACAGGCACAGCGCCTTCATTAACCACTAAATTCTGTGACTTGGACTCTGAGCCCCTTACGCAGTCTAAAAGCACATAATTTTGCAGTATTCTGTTGCTAAGGGACTCAGTTAGAGGGGGGAACTTGGACTTAAGAACTGAGTTGCTCTAATTCTGCGGTTTTCCCTACCTCCACACTGGATGTGAGACGGAGTTACACACGAGTAGAAAACGTGGTTAGGGTCAGCACTGAAGTCCCATAGGAATTTAGATAAGGAGAAAATGCAACAGACCATCCAAAGCGGGATAGCCAAACCCGCTGTATCAAATCCCAAGAAAAAAATAGTGGCTTGGATGTCAGCATAAAACAACTCCTTTTTTAGAATCCTAAGTACATGAAGCTACGTTTCGGCTCCAAAAAACAGATGAGCCTTTTTCAAGCATAATTCACAAGTGTCAAGTGCCTCAATATATATATAAATCCATGTGCATCATCATCTTAAACACCCAATCACAAAATAGGGGCATCATAACCCCACCCCCATAATAATTCATACAAATTTATGGACAATTAAAAACATAATAAGACATAGACAAGGGGGAAACCCATAGCGGGTTATGAAAAAAATTAAAAAATTTTTCGGCGTCCACCAACTTTACTGCGCCTGGGGCTATTTTCCCCAGGCGCCGCACCGAGCTCGGCTTTCTCTCAAACGCAAAGGGGCGCAGACCAAATCGACGCGCATGTCTGTTGGGTTCAACCCCTCAAAACACCCAAATTTCGCCTGCCCCCTTTTTTCCCAGTCCCTGGAAAAACCCCAAGGGAAAATTTGCGGGCCCAAACCCTTGGGATTAACCCAAAATTTTAAAACACCCATTTAAAGGGCTGAAATATAAAAAAGTCTTAAAGGGAAAACCCCATAACGAGCTCCCAATGCCCAAAGGCAAAAATAGATTCATATCCCCAACCATGGAAACGCCCCCAAAAAAATTTGTGACAGACGTTCCCAAATGGCGGGAAAGCCTCACCCTTATCAGTAAAAACAAAAAGTGTGAACTGAGGGGAAAGCCCCAGCCCCCAAAATTCCCTGTATGGCCCCCAAGGTTCCAATTTTCTTATCTCCCTACCCAATTCAGCTGACATAAGCCCAAAAAAGGTGACCAAAATAAATTTTTATTCCCCCATCATCATAAGAGCGTTTTTTTTAAAGCACATGGCCGAAAAACCTGAAAAAGGTCCCGCTTATTCTTGTCTTCCCTGTAGGATAAAAGGTAAATAAAAAAACTTTGATTGTTATACGGTTTTAAAATTTTAAAAAGCAAAATTATTTAAATTTACTTGAAAAAAGGGGCACAATATATACCAAATATCGAAGAATATATACAAAATTCAAAACCCTTTGTTAGTATAAATTCCCCAAAATTAAGTCCAGAGGGAAAAAGGGAGCCCCAATTTAAAAAGACCCAAATTGTAATTTCTTTCCTCAAGATAACTTCTCCCCCCCGGTCCCCTCCCCTTTAAAGGGGGGGAACATGGTCAATAATCCCGAACCTCAACTGAGAGATAAATGTTTTATTCAATAAAATGACGAGCAACTGGTAAGTCGAGCATTTTACAACGTTTTAGTGCTCTTTGTTTGTTGATCCTCTCCCCTTTCTTCCTCGTTTTTTTTCACCAATATAAATTTTACTGCAAGGGCATTTGATCCCTATATATGGCTAGGGGGTCGGATGTAAATTACCTTGTTTTTAAAGGGTTTTAACCCGTTGTGGGTGAAAAAAAAGTATCACCTTTAAAACATAAATTAAAAATTGCTACAATTTAAAACAAGGGAAACAGGCCCCTCTTTTGGGGGGGCTAAAAAGGTCTTGCCTCAACTCAGAGGCCATTGGGAAAACTGACCCTTTAAGGTTTGTCTCGGGGTTCCCCTTTCCCAAAAAGGGCCCTCATAGGGGGTCTCAGGGAAAAATTTTGAAATATTAGGGGAAACCTCTCTATAATAAAAACCCAATTTTTTCTCGATTTTTCTGTATCCCACCCCCCCGTGAACTGTATGTAGAAAAAAGGGGGATTCGTTGATTTTGTTTTTTTATCCCTGGGTCCCTTAAAGTACTTCTCTTCCCACCCCCTTTTAACCCCCCCTTTTTTCTATGCTTTCCCCAAAAAGTTTTCTGGGGGAACCCCTTTGTATAAATTTTTCACAAAATCTCCTCCCCCTTCCCCTCTAACCAGAATCCTCAGAGACTATCCTTCTAAACCCCTTAAAAAATTGGGCCCCAAAGGGGGGGAAAATTTAACATATCTTAGGGTGTATACTATTAAAAAGAAGTTTAAAATTTTTCTTATCCCTCTCTTTAATGAAAAGATTTTGGTTTTTTAATCTCAAATTTCCCCACATAGACCCTTTGTATCCCCAAAAAAATTTTAAAAGTTTTTTGATACTACCTTAGTAAATTGCAAAAGTGGTTGCACTGATTAAGGGATAGATGAAAGAGTCCCAAATTTTTTCCCGGACCTGTCCCAAAAAAAAAAAACATCCCTTTAAAGTTTGCGCCCCCAGCCGGGGGAAAGGGGATTTCCCAAAAAAAAGAGTTTATATGTTCCCCGCCCCAGCTGCCATATAGATTTTTACATATTTTTTCTTGGGAGTTACACACAGGGGGACAGTGAGGTCTACTAAAACCCCAAATTTTGTACAAGGGAAAAAATGGCCGGCTTTTCCCTTTGAGGGGTGGGGTTGGGGGGCTTGGGGGTTGGTTTCTGCCTGGGATCACTGCTGATGCAGTTGTTTTTGTGGATAGCTTGGGGGTTTTTAGTTAAAGTTTTTCTAGCTAGGTTTGCGGTTCCAAAAACACTGTAAGCACAGCTGATAGTAGCTAGAAGGGGATCTACTAAATTTTTTATATGTGATTCTGGAATTTTTTCCCTTTCTCCCCGAAATCCCCTTTTCAAAACTCTTCATTCCCTTTTCCCCCTCAGTAGCACCAAAAACATATATAGATATCCCAAGTAGCGGTTATACTTTTCTGGGGCATGTGATACTTGGGGGCATTCCGGGAAATCCCCAAAACTCCTTTCTTTTTTTTTACGCTTTAAAAACCCTTTCCCTCCCGTAAACGATGGGGTGGATAAAAAACCTCTTTAGATTCCCCAAACCAAAAAAAAAAGCAACCCGACCACCTTTGGGCCCCGCTACAGCGACTTTTCCAAAACCTACTAAGAACCCAAACCCATCTAAAGGCGGGACTAAGACCCCCGAAAAAAAAAACCCCATACCATGTTCCGGGCACTCCCCCGGGGGGTTGTAGGGGGGGACTCTTCCCGCGGCTTTTCCTTTTTTAAGGGGGAAAGGCGTTTAGATTTTTGCCCCCCCGTCGGAGTCCGAAAAGGGCCCCAGCAGGGGTAGGGGAACCG
>JAODAL010080899.1:0-12085 GCA_025379985.1 Phyllomedusa bahiana | reverse complement strand
TTTTTTTGTCTTTAATAGCTTTTTATGTTGAAGAAGCTTCTTCATGTTCAAATTTTTGGGAAAAATGACACAAACACATTCACGAGAAATCCTCAGGGATGTTTGCTACCCTTAGCTGAAATTTGCTGATTCTCCAGGGGAGGTTGTGCACAGCATCAACGTTCCAGAACAACAACCACTCTGGGCCCTTTTCCAGGACTTTTCCCATCATTGGTGCTGAAGGGGCCTTTTTTAAAATTTGGCAACCCAGTTTTTAAACTGTAGAAATGAAGACATTGATCCCCAATGCGACATTCACCTTGATTATCCTTCGCGGATTTTCCCCCCAAATGCGACATACACCATGAATTTTTCGTGGCTTTCCTTGCAAAAACAAGAATTTTATCACTCCTCTGCTTAAATATGTAAATTTATCCCCCTTTAGACTCCCCTTTTTGTTTTCCGTGTGCCTAATCCTTTTTTCCAAAAGCTAAAAACACAAAATTTTGAAAAATAATTGACACATAAGGTTTCTGTGATGTAAATTCGTTACCATGGAATGAAAAAGAACAAAAACCAAAAGACTTATCAGAGCTCCTCATGTCGGTTTTGATGAAAATTTTGGAGTGTAATGGTTTGGGTTGGGCACAGTTTGCGTTTTTCCCCCAGCTTTCCTGTCTGAATAGGTTTTTCCAAAATAAAGGAAAGCGGGGGTATCCCAAAAAACCCCCATTAGCTTTCTTCTGGGGGGGATGTGTGGCAGGGCCTTTTGAAAAAAGGTGGTTTTGATAAAAAAGGGGGTGTTGTCATGCAAATTTTGGCCCAGGGGGCAATACGTGTTGCAGCTTTCATATTTTGCTCACTGTCTTACGTAGCATCTTTATTTTCTTACTGACAAATTTTAACCCTGATAAATGTTAAGAAAATGAAAGCCTTGTCCCTGCTGTTAACCCCCCCCATACCATGCCCTCTAACGGGCTACTAGGAATTTGCAGGCTATAGTCTTCACCGTTCACAGATTGAACAGGAGTGTAACGGTGGAAGTATGTTGTGAACCCTTTGGGGGCCCCGAGATAGGGAAAAATACAAACCCCGGCAGGAAGAGGGTTTGGGGGGCCCCGGGTTTTTTCACCACACCCTCTAAAGGCCGAATGGACAGTACGGGCAACTCCAGGTCCGTCCCCCCTGACTGGCTACTTCCCTGCAGCCGAAGTGCAGACGGGGGGAAGGGGAAACGGGGCAGAGGTCTGGGGTCCAGGCAGGTAGTGGGTAGCAGAATCCCGGGCAGGTACAGGCTGGCAGGGTGGCACGTAAACAGAGTGCAATAACAGGCTGGGGAGCGCAGGTAACAGCGACGGGTAAGTGCATGAAAACACTGGAACCAGGACTCGGGAAATGAAGGTAACAGAACAGCTAACAAACAGAAAAAGGGGGTCAGGTAAAGGGGGGAACTCAGCCACTGCCCCAGGACAGGCAGAATTTTTTTAAAAGGGGGTTTTTTGCCATATGAAATTTTGAGTGGGACCCCTCCAAAATGGGTTTTTAAATTTCCTTTTTTAAAATATATGTGATTACAAAAAGTAAAGGGGCCTTCTGGGGGAGTTTAAGCTTTTCTTTAAAACCCCCTTTGGGTTATTTTTAAAAAGTTTTCCCATTAGACACGCCCCACCCGTTTGAGAGGAGTGATTTTGGGGGCGCTTGCGGGGTTTGCCTTTTTTTTTTTTTTAAAAAAAAATGTTTTTTGGGGTTTTTTTTCAATAAAAATTTTTTTAAAAAAATTAAAAGAAATCCCAAAGACAAAAGTTAAGAAAAAATTTCCGCAAAAAAAATAAAATTGGTTTTTGTACTCTTTAAACCAGAAAAAATCAATGTCCCCAAAAATTTCCTTTTTCCTTTTTGTTTGTTTTTAATGAATACCCCCACTAAAATTATTTAAACCCTTTGGAGCATTTAGGCGACTTTTAAAAAAAACAGTCCAATATAGAGGGGGAACTTATTTTAAGGACAACATATAAAACCTACGGGGTTAGCTTTCTCCCCCAACGTTCAATATAAAAGTTCTTGATATATCCTCCATTCGGGCCCCCCCCTACCCGGTTATCGCCACATTTCAAATTTTTTAGTCTGCCAGGGATCCACAAATCCCCCCTCCTACAATACCATCAGTATTTGGGAAAGGTTGCTTTAAATGTTTTTAATCTTTTCTATCTGGTAGGGGATTCTATAAAGGGGGACACCCAGCGTCTAAAAACCGGCCGTGCAGTTTCCTTGCATCTCTCTGTTTCCATCTACTGCACAGATAAATTTTTCTTTTGGGTCCATAACAGGGGAATGGCGGCAAGGAAGGTTTGATCCAGTAGGTAAGGTAGGCATCGTTTGGGGTTTACCAATAGTGCTTGTGAACAATCGGGGGCACCCGTTGGGTTTCATTCTACCCTTTCACCTCCGTTTCCGGGGGGCCGGGGGGCAGTGGAAGATCAACATGTCATAATTTTGTCTAGGGGCCCCCAAAGGTACTTTAATATAAATCCCACAGTCCCATATCCCTGGTTTTTTTGACTTCCCACAGGCCCGCCAAGGGCAGTCTTTTTATCCCACACTTAAGGCAGTGATTGTTTTTGGTGAGTTCGGGGAGGGGGGGAAAATTAAAGCCATAGATCATTGTGCCGATTTTAAACTGGACTCTCTCCAGTTTGCCATACACATGTTTTTTAAACCACTGAAATCCCCCCACTACTTTTTGTAGTTTTATACCTTTTAGTGTCGGCCCAATATTGAAAAGGGAGTGACTCATACGGGACATGATCCTTCCCGTATACTCATAGAGTCCAAAAGGCAACAAGGGGCCTTTTTTGGGTCCAGAAGATGTCAAGGGCATTAAGAGAGGTCTCCTTTTAGAATCTTTCAGTCTAGAGGCGCAAAAATAGTACAGCTGATAAGCAGCTAACAACTGTGAGCTGGGGAGGGAGAACTTTGTCACCATTTCTGAGGGTGTGAGCCATCTTTGATCCCCTTCGGTAAGAGTTTAAAACCCCCACCTTCAGGGACCCCCCTCCCTTTTTGCAAAACAATTGGGTTTAAACGCCCAATGGGGAAGCTGGATGATCCCAAATAGGGATCCCTTTGGTACATGAAAAAGAGGGGCCTAGCCGCTTTTGACTCTTTCCATACCGCAATCGGTTTTCCCAAGGATCACCGAAGGATAATCTGGGCTGGCAGGTTTTAAAACTTTTTGTGAAAAAAGACAGGGGAGCCAGGGGCGCATCAACTCCCTTTCTAATCCCAGTTAGAGTACCGACTGGAACCCCAACCCAAACAAAAACATGGCGCGTTAAACATGCCAGGTTGTATCCCCTCACGTTAGGAAGATTTAGGCCTCCTTTCGAGGATGGCAACATCGTGTTTGCACTTCTTATCTGATGACAGGGAATTTGAACAGTGGGAAGGGGGGTTTGGGGGAAGATCTTGTCTTTTGTAAAGAGAATCTGCTAGTTTTAATGTGATTATTTGAAAACATTTTCACAACCTCCCGCTTTATGGGGTGTGTTTTTCGGCCCCCCCCTCTCCCCTTTTAGGCGCGTGTTTGTTTTTTTTTCTCTTCTGAGCGATTTAAAAGGGAAAAAACCCCACTTCTTGGCAAAAAACCCTTTAGGTCCCGAGTGGGAAAGGGCATTGCCGTTAATTAAATGTACACGTCTTTAAATCTTTGGGAAGCCGCCCCCACGGTGCTTAGGAAGGAAAGGGGGGGATACCCCAGCAGCGAGGACCTGATCAGGAGTGTGGACAGGTGAGAACACACAGGCAGAGGGGAAAGGGGTTCGCAACAGGGACACGGACACGTTCGCGGTCTGAACTGGGAAGGAGGTGGGAACCTGAAGCTGGCTGTGAAGAACAGGCTCTGTGAAACAGCCATATAGGAAAACCATTTTAAGCACATTCTGAACACTTTCCAGAGCAATATAGGAAGGGCAGACAGACCACCTGTCCTTGTCCACACAAGACCTAGTAGTAATTTTTTTCCGTGTTGCCAAGAAAGTAGTAGAAAGGAAGAAATCAGGCGATACCCCTTTTTGGCAACTAGAAATTTTGATGGTGACTTTCGAAAGAAACTAGCCCCCTTCTTCAGACATGATGTATGCAAAAATTGAAAATTTCACAACTTTTTACCAAAAGACCTGGACCTTAAAAGAATCTTGAATTCTTAACAAAAACAAAATGCAATATAAGCGAAAGCATTTACAGCAGGTCAACAGTCAACTTTTGGGAAACTTGTGAGGCTGCAGAGGGGGGCAGTTTCCCTGCGTCTTATCTAGCAGCCATCAGGCCGTGATTTGTGACCACACAGTTCACCATAGTTTGACATGAAGCTGATAATATTTACCCATTTTGCAGATTTCCGGAAATTTTTTGCTTTAAATTTTTAAATTCCCCCACTCCTTTTTTTCCCCTCTGCGTTTTAAAGTGTCCCATTAAAAATAATCAGATCTTCAATAGAACGGTCCTCCCGGAGAAGTGTTGTCCCACTGGAAATCATTTTCTGCTGTTTTAATGGTGAATCTGTGTGAGTTCATGCGGGCGAGTTCTGCCCTGTTTCCCCCACAAAAAGGGGCCCTGTGATGGGCATTGCGCACACAAATCAATACACCACATTTGCTAGACCTGCGGAAAAAAGTCCCCCAAATTTCTGTGCACCTCTGTGATGTGGGAAGGGTACACTGTCCAGTGTGGTGTGCGCAGTCTTGCCCCTTTTTCGCAGGCAGGGTGAGGTCCCATTTTCGTTGGGGCCTTCAGGGCGCTCCCGGGGACAATAATACCCCGCGGGTTTGGGGGTTGTCAAAAGGGAAAAGGAGGGGGGGGGGAGGGGGAATATGTCTTTGAGTTATGTCCTTATGTAGCCGGTTAATTTCCTTGGCAAATTTCGTAGATCCCAGTGGGGGGTTTGTAGGTTAAAACGGGGGCACTCGTTTTTCCTTCTTGGCCTTTGTAGTGAGGCAGACTGCTCTTTTGATTGCGGCCGCTTTGCTGATTTTTTTGTTTCCCACTTTTGGGCCCCGTTTCCAATTGGAGAAATTTTTCCTCAATCCGGGGGGTTTTTTCCAGGGCTGTTCTTGTTGGAGCAAATACTGTACCGTATAGCCTGGCTGTAAAAAATGGATTGCTTTTTTTTTGTTTGGGGGGGAAGCTGTCATTCCCCAGGTAGGCCGTTCTGTCCCCGTGGGTTTGTGGACACTGATGTGATAGCCGGTGGTGTATTGTAGTATCCCAAAGTGGATTTTTCTCTCTGAATGGGAATTTGAGGTTTATGGGGGGGGTGGAAGTTAATTTAAAATCATTATGGAATTGAATTAGGGGGCCCCCCGCCTGATTTCTTCACTTTCTACACACAAGACCTAAAAAGACAAGTTCCATCTGTCCTTCTAGTCCTGGGGGGAAGAAAACCCCATTTGGCTGGGTTTAATATTGCATTTTTGTTGAAATAGAAAAACATTTTTAAAAAAGCGTGTTTTCATAATTAACTCGTTTTGGAACACATAGGTGAAATTTGGATTTACTTAAAAACCCCTGGTTTTTTTTTTTAAAAAAGTGTTTTTGCTGCATTTTTTAAATGCTTAAAAAAAGAAAAAAAACATGAAGCCACCCTATTATGCTGCCCGGGGTGTAAGGAAAACAGACCTTAGCATTAATCTGCTAAATAAATACATTGTGATTGGATCTTTAAAAAAGAACAACAAATTAAGATACTAATTTAAGTATGAAATTTTAAATATTCCTTTAGTAAAGGGTCAAAATGCCTTAGCCATTTTGTTAAAAGATAATTGCCCCGAATTTATTCACTCCTTTAGAGATGCATTACAAATGTGTTTTTTTTTATTTTACACCTTGGGGCCCCCAAACCCGTGTTTTACAATAATGGGATTTTTACATTTCTGTTTTGTAAAAAAAAGCTACTAAAAAACTTAAATTATTTTATAAAGGGGTTTTTGTTTAAAAAATCGGCAGCACCAAGTTGCAAAAGTCCAAAACAAATAAAAAAAAAAGACTACGACATTGCATTTTTTTTTTGAAGTTTTTTTACCTTAATGTATTTTTTTCAGATAGAATTGGGGCCCCACTATAGTCACTTTGTACTTCAAAGAACAGATGGGGCATTATTTTCAAAAAATAAAAAAATAAAAAAAACACTTTGCAACCTTTTCTGGAAGAACTCAAAAATGTTTATTACATTAAGATCTGGAAAATGTTTTATGGGGATTCTCTCGGCCAAAACCCGGGCCGGGACAGGGGGGCCAAAGGGAGGGGACCGCCTAGGGGGCCTACCTCAGCCTATCCCTAAGGGGGGGGGCAGGGCCCCACCCTCGCCGGGGTCCAGGCCGGTCCCCCGGGCCTGAAGCGCCCGGGGGTCTCTGTGACCGCTTTGCGGAGCAGAGAGAAAAAACGCTCCCCTGCCCCCCCGAAGTGTCGGGGCCCGCTCCCCGGAGGATCGCTGGATCCTCCGGTGAGCTGCAGGGCCGACACAGCGGGGCCCCGGGGTTTCCTCACAGCGCTGGGACCCCCCGCGGCCCCGTGCGCCTCACCCGGCAGCGTCGCGATGATGTGATGTAAATCGCGCGTTTGCCTCTCCTCGGGGCACAGCGCGTCACAGGCCGTGCGCCCGAGGAGTGCGGGAGGAGCGCGCGGCTGAAGAGGACAGAAGAGGAGCGCGCGCCCGGGAAATGGGTAAGTATTAATGTTGTTGTTTTTAAGTGCCTGCTGTGGCCCCCTATATTCTCCCTGTGGCCCCCATACCCTGCTGTGGCCCCTATAAACCTGCTGCGGCCCCCTATATCCCCCTGCGGCCCCTATAATGCCTCCCTGCGGCCCCTATAATGCCTGCCTGTGGCCCCCTATATCCTGCCTGTGGCCCCATAATGCCTGCCTGCGGCCCCCATAATGCTGTTTGCGGCCCCTAAAAACCTTGCCTCGGCCCCCTAAAAATGCCTGCCTGCGGCCCCCTATTATTTGCTGTGGCCCCTTTACCCTGCTGTGGCCCTTATAATGCCTGCCTGCGGCCCCCTATAATACCTGCCTGAGGCCCCTATATGCCTGCGGGTGCCCCTTTATGCCTGCCTGGTGCCCCCAAAATGCCTGCCTGCGGCCCCATAATACCTGCCTGGGGCCCCCCTTTAATGCCTGCCTGGTGCCCTATATCCCTGCCTGGGGCCCCTATAATACCTGCCTGGGGCCCCCTATAATGCCTGCCTGGTGCCCCTATATGCCTGCCTGGTGCCCCCATAAGCCTGCCTGAGCCCCATACGCCTGTCTGTGGTCCCCATACGCTGCCTGAGCCCCCATACGCCTGCCTGTGGCCCCTATATGCCTTCCTGTGGCCCCCGTACTCCTGCCTGAGGCCCTGTACGGCTGGCTGTGGCCCCTATATGCCTGCCTGTGGCCCCCATACGCCTGCCTGTGGCCCCATACGCCTGCCTGAGCCCCATACGCCTGCCTGAGGCCCCATACGCCTGCCTGGGGTCCCATACGCCTGCCTGTGGCCCATACCCCTGCTGTGGCCCCATACGCCTGCCTGAGGTCCATAGCCGCCTGGGGGCCCCCATCCGCCTCCCTGTGGCCCCATACGCCTGCTGAGGTCCCATTACGCTGCCTGTGGCCCCAATAGCCTGCTGTGGCCCCCATACGCCTGCTGTGGCCCCCATACGCCTCCCTTTGGTGCCCCATACGCTTCTGGTCCCCCCCATACGCCTTCCTGGTGCCCCCATACGCCTTCCTGGTGCCCCCATACGCCTTCTGCCCCCGTACGCCTGCCTGTGGCCCCGTACGCCTGCCTGTGGCCCCCGTACGCCTGCCGTGGCCCCCATAACCCCCTGCCTAAGCCCCCATACGCCTGCCTGTGGCCCGTCGCCTGCCTGTGGCCCCGTACGCCTGCCTGGGCCCGTACGCCTGCCTGTGGCCCCCGTACGCTGCCTGGGGCCCCCCGTACGCCTGCCTTGGGGCCCCCTGTACGCCTGCCTGTGGCCCCATACGCCTGCCTGTAGCCCCATTCGCCTGCCTGAACCCCTAGCTATATATTTGCCTGAGCCCTAGCTATAATACCTGCCTGAGTGCCCTATATTTTAATACCTACCTGTCTAAGGGGACAATATCTAATATACCTTTCCTGACTGAGAGGGCATATCATATACCTGTCTGACTAAGGGGACTTATATACCTATAATTAAGGAGTTACTGGAAATGTGAGGAATCTAAGATTATTTGGTCCAAATCCTCAGGGACGAGTCTTGGCCCGGGGGCAAATTGGCATGAAGGTGTGAACCGGATGGAGAAGAAAAGGGAAAGTGAACGACGCTGATTAGAAAAGACGTCTCCGGTGAGTCACTAAATGTAACTGCAGTGTAATCACTTAGATTTCTGCAGAGCGTCTATATACAACTAGTCTCTACCACTATCTGGTCACTGTCTGGCGGTGGTATATGTCTCTAGGGCCTGTGTGCAGTGGATAGTCACATGTGGGGGTTGCGTTCGGTCAGGGTCTGGCAGAATTATTTGAGCCTTAAGTAGTAATAGTTTTGGGTCTTGGTTTTGTAGGAGTGTTTTTAGTAACAATCCTTCGGTAGATTTGCTCCATGTATCGGTGGATTATTTAGTGACTGTTATTTAGGGGTATTGCATGTCATACGGAGGGGAAACGATTTTGAAAAAGCACATTTGTCATCGCTGATTTTCAGTGTGCTGCGACTGCGGGGGAGATGGGCGGGAGCTATGTGGAATGTGCCAGAAAATTAGTACAGGACCCGGCGCAGGGGTGAAGAGGAATTAGTGTGGGGGTGTGTGGGGGGTATTTTTTGAGAGGGGGGGGGGCGCCATTGGCTGTACTCGCCTAGGGCACCAAATGCCTTGTCCCGGCCCTGCGGCCAACCCATCCACATGGAAAGCACTTTCAACCGATTTGGATATGAAACCATTCTTGCAGATATGTACCACATACATGTGATCGTCTTCCCTGGAGCAAAAGGGATCTTCGAGAAGATTTTTATGACATGTTCCCCAAGGCCAGAAATGTCTGACATTGGTTGAAAAAGCAAAGACCAAGACTTCTAAGTACAATCTGGCTCCCTACTTCCCAGACTTGAACTCAATTGAGCATCTGTGTCACCTTTCAATTGCTGTGTTCACTCTATGGAAACCATTGCAATGCACCCTCCAGCACGTGGGAGCAATGCAATCAGAATGAAATCCGATACCTGTGGACAATCTGCCCGGACTTTTTCTGAGTCACTCCAGGCCATTTAGCTGCTGATTGTGCTGTACACGGTGGTTACGCTGAACATTATTGGTAGTCATAATAATGCAACACACAAATATTTCCATATTGACTTCTAGGATTATCAGTTTTTTTATCTATGGACCTCCTTTATGAAAACTGACTGGGTCTAAGTTTTTCTTTGTTGTCCAAGCAACCAATAAGCCCCCTTTTTCTTTTTAATAGGCCTAAAAAAATGAAAGGGGGGAGCTCTGATTCTTTGCTAGGGACAACAAGGTCTTAGACCAGGGGTGTCAAATGCCGGCCCTCCAGCTTTGGGGAAACTACAACTCCCATCTGCCCATGTTATATATTTACAAAGCATGATGGAGTTGAAATTTTTCCCCAACGCTGGAGGGCCGGCATTTTTGAACCTGTTTCTTAGCCAAAATTTTTTCAAAAAATGTCCCCCTATGAGTCTTTGACATTTAAAGAAGGACAGGGGAAACCGATATGGAGATACAGAATGGTTCAAGATAAAAAAGGTATAAAGAAGGATGCCCCTCTCTCCGTACTTTTTATCTTTACGCAGAAGGAAGCGGATGAATCAATTTTTTTTGGGTTAAAATCAATTCCCAACTTTTGAAAATAGAAAAGCAGGAATTGAATAGGGCGGCGCCGAGCTTCCGCGGAAAAAAAATTTTGCATGGAACCCCTATCTTTTTTGTGTGCCGCGCCCCTTAAAAAAGCCACATCCACCCTGCTTAACGATAATGGCTTTTAAAGAAAGCAAGGTAGATCCCCTTTATAGCCAGGAGTACCCCCCATAACCAGGTGTCCCCTTACAGGCAGGTTAGTCCCCTCTTGTAGCCAATAGATGCCCCCCTTTTTTAGCCAGTTTTTTCCCCCCTTTTGTAGCCAGGTAGTTGCCCCCCTTTTTTAGCCAGGTAGTGCCCCCTTTTTTTAGTAGGTAGTTCCCCCTTTATACCAGGTAATGCCCCCTTTAGTAGCCGGGAGTTGCCCCCCCCTTTTAGTAGGTAGTTTCCCCCTTATTGTAGCCAGGTAGAGCCCCCCTTTTTGTAGAGGGGAGTTGCCCCCTTATTGTAGCCCGGTAGATGTCCCATTGTACGGTAGTTGCCCCCTTTTGTAGCCCCCCCGGTAGTTGCCCCCTTTTTTGTACCAGGGGAGATCCCCCCCTTTTGTAGCCAGGTAGTTTCCCCCTTTTTTGCCCGGTATTGCCCCCATTGTAGCAAGGTATTTGGGCCCCCCCTTTTTGTACCAGGTAGATGCCCCCTTTTGTAGCCAGGGAGTTGCCCCCTTTATATCAGGTAGTTGCCCCCTTATTGAGGCCCAAAAAGTTGCCCCCTTATTGTAGCCAGGAGAGCCCCTCTATAGCTAATACAAATAAAATAATAAAATCCCTTACCTCCCAGGCCCCCCTGACCTCCAGCCCGGCCATCTCCCACGATCTCCCAGCGTTTTCAAGGGAGGGTTTCAGCCACACGTCAACCTCCTGCTACCTGATCTGTATGTACAGGGCCCCGGCGCTTACATACAGGGCGAGAAGGGGGAAAGATCCCCCCCTCCTCCTCCCCGCACAGTGAACGCCCTGCGGGCGAAAAGGGCCCGGGCAGCCGCTTCACCCCCTTTAAACGGCCCGGCGGCCCAGAGTAGCCAGAGTAGCGGGAAGGAACACCAAAACTGCCGGGGAGGGCGGGGGTAAACCCCCCTGCCAAGAGCGGAGAGTTGCATGATGGGGTTAAAATGGGGGAAAAACCATCAGCAAGGGGTTTACAAAACCCCGCGGGAGTGAGTGAAAAGGTTAGGGAAGGGGGAAAATAAGTGTTCTCCTTTAACTAAAAAAGACCAAAGATAGACAGTGGTTCCACCTCATTTTCTTGGGTTCCCTTTTTATCACAGTGGGGGATTTGACAGCAGAGATCAAGCGTTAATTAGCATTAGGGCGTGCAGCCTTGGTGACAGGGATCAAATAAAGAAGGCAAAAGTCTCCGTCACCACCAAAAAAAGAATAATCATGCCATTTTGTTCCAATTGAGGCTATGGTTGTAGGGCCTGGTGTCCATGACAGCAGAACAAAGAAAAATCGTTGATTTTTTCCCTGGGCAGCTGTAGACCCCCTTTCTGAAACTTATGGACCCTTAGGATTAACAACAAAATGTTATCATCTATAAATTGTCCAGGAAGCAAGGCAAAGCATGGAAAGGGAAGATAACCAATAGAATGGGTCTATTGGTCAAGTGATGAGGGGGAAATTACTAGAAAGAAAAAGTTTCTTGGGATGGGAATGAAAATTGAAATAGGAGAACCAAAAGGGCCCCCTTTCTGAATGCCAAACCAAAGACACGGTAATGAATATCAAGCTATGATAGAAGCTGTGGAAAAAGGGAATAGGAAACAACCAAGCAGCACCCCCGCCGTCAGAGTAGAAAGAGCTTAGATGGGGTCCCGGAAAAAAATTTCCCTCATGAGGCGCTGATTATTGCCAGGTACCCAACCAAATTTCCAAACTAATTCCGTCAATTTGGTTCGCCCCGACCTAAATCTGAAGCACAAAACTAACTTCTACTAACCTCTGGGGCCCCCGGGCCCCATTAGGAAAGAAATTATTAGGAAAATGACAAAGAAAAATGTGCAGTTTTTTCCTTAAAAACACTGGAGACATATATAATGGGGCTGCGCCAATTCTGCCCTCTTTTCAGCCCAAAATCAGGCGCAGGCCCCCAAAATTTATACATGTTTTTAAATCTCCCTGGGAAACTTTCAATTAAGCTTTGCTATTTGGGGTTTGTGGTTTTCCCCGCTCCCGCACACCTACAGGGCTATTAAGGGGCCGATAATGGCGGGCCGGGG
>JAODAL010080898.1:0-12085 GCA_025379985.1 Phyllomedusa bahiana | reverse complement strand
GGGGCCTTATTTTTACTGTATGGAAGTATTAGGGCTCGTCACACGGCTTATTCTGGGACTGATTTCAGCCGTACTGCGCTGCAATATGGCTGAAATCAGTCCCAGGCATTAGGGTAATCCACAGTTCTCAGAGAAGTGACATGCACATTATTTACAGCGTGTACGCGCCGTGAATAATGACAGTCTATGGGGCCGGCGAGCTGCCGGCCCCCCCGCCCCGCGCTGCACGGCAGCCGGCGTAATTGCGGGGCGAAATCCGTCCCCGAAATTACGTCGGCAATAAGCCGTGTGAACTGTGCCTTATTCATGCATTGTAAAACAATATTATTTTTGCACCATTTGGCTGTATTGCTTGTATATTTTATAATAATATTCTCTGTGGCATCATTCCTTGGATATCACATAAAAGTATGTGCATCTGGATTCTGTAAGGTTGTTTTATTTAGTAGTGTATGAAGGATACCAGGGCTGTGGAGTCGGTGCCTATTTTGCAGGAGTCTGAGTCATCATAAAATGGTCCGACTCCCAAAATATATAATAAGTTGGTCCAGTTAGATCGATGCAGTGCAAAGAGCAAGAGGAATTGGGTCCGGCCAGTGCTCCTGCCCCTATATCTTCAGCCTCATCACATGAGGAGTGTAATTGATGACATGGAGCAGGCAAAGCGCTGCTCCAGGGGAAAAAGATTCCGCTCCCATAGGAAACAGATTTCAGCAAAATGTTTCACCTGCTTTCAAAGAAGTAGAAGATCAACCATTCATCAAAACTGACTGTGGCTGAGGCAATTTTTTTATACCCCGACATTGTTAGAGATGTTGCCCCTGTGGTCACCACTTTGCCCCCAAGTTAGTGTGAGAGGCGTTCTCTAGCTGGAAATAATGAGATTCAGATGTGAGGTCTTTGTATGCAGCATCTGATGGAGGCAATACTATTTCTCAGAAAAAATTCAGAGACTCCACAAATGTTCCTGCAGTGTTTTGATTTTTTCATTTTTTGTGTCCTAAGTCATATCCAATAAATATATTTTACATGACAAGCAAAATGGTAACAATGTTTGAACTGTGACTTTCAGGCTCCATATCTCACCATCCACAAACAGCTTTGTACATGGGTATTTGTAATTTTATATACAGTCATCTTACCTGTCTTATACATAAATTTGACTTGCAAGTATTTAGTATCTGCTTAGTTCTGCAGATTCTTTCCTGCAACTGCATTGTTACTGTTTTGCTCCTAAAAATCAAAATGTTAATTCTTATTATTTTGTTAGTATTTGGTAAATCCACCCTTTTGGCTTTCGCTCTGCCTGAACCCTTCTGGGCTTGGATCAGATTCAAGCAGGTCTTGACCAAAAATTGACCCCAGGTCTCTTCTACACATTCCCAATGTTGGTGAGATGGACTTGGATACAAATACGCTTTTTCTTCAATTTCTCCCACAAGTGTTCAAAAAGATCAAAACATTGTTACCCTTTTGCTTGTCAGTGTCTGTTCTACCTAAATAGCTTGATAATTGTATCATAAGGTGATAAACAGCCTGATGTTACCATTTTGCTACAGGAAAGTTATCACTTAAACATGCGCCGTGTATGAGGGCATTTTATATGAAGGCATTTTGTACTCTGGCGGCAGCTTTTGGATACTGTGTGAAAATATTCAGTATCTTGGGTATTTATATAATTATGCAATGATGGGACCCTTTGGGATTCCATGCAAAAGGTTTCCATGATGGATGCCATAATGTAGCTGCCGCCAGCCCATACACATTAAGCGAACAATTGTAATTCTATCTGGACTTGGCTTGATCTATTTCCTGGCAGTGCATGCTTTTTGCTGAGAAACCAGTGTGTAGACCAGGCTGCTATGTGGTCCCAGTAGATCTGGCTCTGTTTTGGTGCTGTGGGTCCTGCGTCACGACTTCTGTAGATAAGGTAGTGCAGATGCCACCGTCTCCCTGTAATGGCTGGGCCATACAGTTACATCTGCAGATTTTTCTTTATCCCTTCCTGCACATCTGTATCTTTTTTTTGTGTTGGGGTATGTTCACACAACTTATTTTGCCCCTATTTCGCTTTAAAGCGGTGAAAAAGCACGCCGCAATTACAGTAAATTCATGCTTGATAGGAAATATGAATTAAGTTGGTCTCCCGGGCGTACAATTCATGTATGTACGTCCGGGGGCGAAGTGAATGTCGGTTTTTTCGCGGCGCCCCTGACCCCTGCTGTGAATGGGGCCCCCCCTCGTGCTTTGGAATTGCAGTGACAGCGCAACTTCAAAAAACCCCAGCGTTTTTTCCCTACTGTACGGGCCAAACGCCGTGTGAACATACCTTAGAAAGAAGTAGGGGAAAGGAAAAAACCAAGGCAACACCCGGAACTTTGGGTAATGAGTAACCCGGACCCCAGGAAGCAACATTTAAACATTGCAGTGTTCTTCACCAAAACTCTTTTAATTTTCCATTTAAATTTTTAGGCCACCAGGACTTTATCGACCTTTACTGCCCTAATCGCCCGGATCCTTTTTTCTTTTATCCCCTTATCGCCTTGGCCACAGGGAGCAGATCTTAAAGGGGGTTTTCTCGTACAATGTTTTGGGGTTTTAATTAAAAGTCTTTAAAAAAAAAGAGCTTTGCAATATTGTTCATTACAAATGTCCTATGTTTTGAGCTAGCCTGTTAGAGGGGTCATGTCTCAAACTCTATAGCGCCGACCTGTTTATCCTTTCTTACTGGCTGTAGGTCTTTTTTGACTCCCCAGTCTTTTTAAGACAGGTCGAGCGAGGCCCCCCCCGCACAGAATGTTTTGGGGGAGGGGGACTCTGGTGTCTGTGCCTTACTGCCTGGATTAACCCTGTGTGTCCTGTTCCTCCTGCTTTACACAGATAGATGTGACAGCAGTGACCCTGTCTGTTACTATAATCATATTTTGTCTTTGGAAACGTGACTTACTAATACTATACAAATCAGGAGTGAATACTTTATGTTCTCCTGTATTAGGGACCACCTGAGTATAGTAACACTTTCCCTTGTTGTGCTGGAGATGTGGAGACTTGTAAGCTAAGCAGGGGATATAGGAAACACTTGATCTCTTTGCTCTGTTAGCACCACTTCACCTTCCTCTAACCATAGATCAGCCCTTACGTAAAAGACTAGGCCAGGCACACACGGGTGAACTCTGGAGAGCAAAACCCTCCCCCCCCCCCCTGAATAGAAGTTACGTAGCTGCCTGTGTGTGATGGGAGGGGGAGAGGGAGCCCGAACAGACGACAAGCTTAGCACGCCCCCCAGTTCACTTTACCAGGACACTGACAGGCTGAAAGCTCATAATGAGACAACTCCTTTAACCCTTCACTATCCTAGATCACCAGGAATGTGGAAAAAAACCCAAAAACCATTGCTAGATAATATTGTGGCCCTGTATATCTGGTTGCATTAATTGGGCACTGTACAGAAACATTTGTGTCATGCAGTTCTAGGTTGCTTTAGACACTTTTATACACAGGCTTAATGCAAAAAAATTAATTTGGAAAGCAAATAACTTTGTGACAAATAATCTTGTTTTGTAACCTAATGGCATCTGGTGAGATCATAAAATAGAACTGTCCAACCGTTTTTCCACAATTTGGTACATTGTTTTGCACATTCTTTTTTACTGCGTTATTACCTTACTATACCATTCACAAGACAGATTTTGTAAAAAAAAAAAAAAAACTGAAATCCATATGCCATTTATTTTTAAACCATGGTGCCACTTTCCACAGATCCTTGATGGGGGGAGGGGGACAGTGAAATTTCACTTTTTTACCACAGAATGGTTTGGTTCCTCATTGATTAGTGGTAATGTGCATTAGCCTCATTACATATGCATCAAAATGTCATTAAACTTCATAGTTTTAAACTTTAAAGAAAATTTTTGGCCCTTTTTTGTTGTTTTTTAAAGATAAACATAAAAATTTCTTGAAGTTTTTTTTTTAAATGAGATGAATGAAAACCACAAAAACTTTAAAATGCACAAAAACCCAACTGTTAAATGATTTCAGTACTTTTTGCATAACTTGCTGATCTCTAACTAGGTTTTAAAATGGCAAAATTCACAACTGGTGTTTAAAATCCCTGAATCCCCCAAAAAATTTTGGGGGATAAATTTTTGAATTGGGAAATTTTAAAAAAAGTCCTCCTCACCCTGATCACATTTTGACATCCAAAAATCCAAAACAATTACCTTAAAATTGATAAATAGTATTCCCATTGGGGAGGAAAAAAGAAATGTTTGTCTCAGAAAAAAGGGCCACTGAGCTTAAGGTCATCACCCGGGTTGTATCAGACATGCAGGGGGAACTGGGGGAGTCAAAAAAACGCAAAGAAGTTTAAACGCCCTTTTTGGCTTAAATCACACATTTAAGGACTGCTTTTTTTGTAAACAAAGGGGTCGAGGGGGTGAAGATGAGATCCAGTGTGTCTCCCTCTTTAAAAGGGGTTTCCAGGTTTCACTGTAAGGCCTCGTTCCCCATGGTTTAAAAATGGGACTGTTGCAGCCGTACTGTTCCCGATTTGCGCTGAGAAATAGAGAACTGGGGGTTTCCCCGCTCTTCTCCCCGCTCAAACGAACCCGCCCCCGGGGAGAGTTAAGGGGACATGGAAATTTTAATTTACGGCGTGTACGCGCCTAGATAATGACAGTCTAGGGGGCCCGGGAGCTGCCCCCCCCCTCCCCCGCTGAAACCGGTTTGCCGGCGTAATTGCGGGGCGAAATCGCCCCCAAAAATTAGGGCCGGAATTTAAGCCGTGTAAGGGGGCCAAAAAGGGGGCCGAGGGAATTTTGGAGAGTGAAAAAAATTTTTGCGGGCCCGGGCTGAAGGGGAAAGGGATCAATGGGGATGTTGAAATTTCCCATGATAAAAGTGGGGATGTCAGTGGGAAAAAAAGTGGAGAAGCCAGACAGTGAAGTGGCGGGGAAAGGGCCGGGGGAAGGGCCGGGGGTTTTGAAAGTCGACGGCCACTTGGGGGTTTGGGGGGCAAAAGGATACGGACCGAGTGAACCCAAAGGAGGGGAGGGGGGGGAAAGGGGTACAGGGGGGAAATTAAATTCAAAGGAAACTTTTCAGACGAAGAAGGCCGACACCTGGACATATTGGAAACCCACTCACACACCGAAAACCACCAAGTCAGACGCCCGCACCCTTTGGGCCCCTCACACCTAAACCCGGGGTTTCCTGAAAAACGCGCCCGGGTGTGCGGGAGCGTCTGTGGAAAAAGTCAAAGCTACCTGCGGGAATTTTTCTCCACTCCCCAAAATTCAGGGCTCAGGACTTTTTCCACACTGCCCTTCCCCAGCGCCAAAAAAAAATTTTTCACCTCCCCCATCTAAACCTTTTCACAAAAACCCAAAACGCCTGTTTGACACCACCCACCCCCCTTCTCAGGCCTAAACCGGGCCCCGGTCTTGACCTCGTGCGAGGCCCCTGGCCATCATTTCAAAGAAAAAAATTGACAGTATCCGGCAAAACCCTCCCATCAAAAAACCCCAACAAAAACCCATCCGGGTCCCCCCCCACACACCCTCTAGTGTGTTCCCCAGCTTTTGACCCAAAGACAAAAAAAAAGTATCCGGTTTCCCTCCTTTTCTGCTCCCCCCAACCCCCGGGCTCTAGCGACCCCATTCCCCCCCAACCTTCTCCGGGTTTTTCTCCAGCTATCCTCTCACCTTACTGCAATTTTTGTAACCCCTTCCCTCCACCCGGGATCTTTTCCCCTCCTCCTTTTAAAAAGGTACTAAAAAATCCCCTACTAAAAAAACCCTCCTGGACCCCCTCCTTTGCGCCCAAATACCCCACCCTCTCTAAAACCCTTCCCCTTTTTTTTCTAACCCTGGGAAAGGGGTGGGGCAAACCCCGCCTAAAACCCCTAAACCTCTGCTTAAAAATCCCTTTTGGATCCCCCTTTCCAAACAGGGGTTTCCCCCTTTACACTCCCAGAAACTGCTTTTGTTTTAAAATCTCTAAAGATCTCCACACTGCTAAATTCAGGGAAAAAACTGTTTTTGGGGTTTTTTCTGGGTCTCTCTGCAGCATTTGACACTGTTGATCACCATCTTCCCCCCAAGGGATGCCAGCACCATTGGCCTTCCCGGACACCGCCCCCCCTCGCTTGGTTTTTTTTCCTTTCCTCTCTGACCCCTTTTTCCCGTGTCTCAAATTTTCAGGTTCTACTTCCTCTTTCCCCTCCCCCCTTGCCGTAGGGGGGCCTCAGGGGGGGGGAGTTCTTTGGTTTCCCCCTTTCCCCTTCTCCAATTTTAAACACCCCCATTGGGCCCAACCATCAGTAGATTTTGGGGTTCCAGTAACCCACCTTACGCTGATACACCCAATTATAAAACCCCCTCCCAGACCTCACCCTGCCTGCTACAAAACACCAGTGAATGTCTGTCCGCTGTCTCCCGACATCAAGCCCTTTTCTCTATCTCCAAAATAAACCTCACCAAAAAGAACTTTTTGTTTTTCCCCATCGTAACCAAACCCCCCTCTGCCCAATTTTCTGTTTTGGGGGTGTGGCACCAACATAACTTTTACACAGGCCCGATTCTGGGGTTATTCTAGGGCTCCCAAATTTTTTCCCTTTACCCCATTAAAACCCCAAACCCCTTTCCCCCTCCCGTCACCTGCACCCCCAAGAACATCTCCAGAATCCGTCCTTTTCACGGGGGGAAACAACTCCAAAATCTCATTTTTTGCTCTTAAAAACATTCTCGGGCTTTACTACTGTAACTTTCCCACTTATCGGGCCCCCCTCTCGTAAAATCTCCCCTCTTTCCAAACTATCCTTTAAAGCAGCACCAGGCTTGTCTTTCTCTCCAGGGCCCCTAACTTAAAGCCCCCACCCGTGTCAGTCACTGCACTGGTTGCCCATCCAGTAAAAGAAAACAGCATAAACAATCACTCTCACCTTTAAAAGGGCCCCCACAGGCTGGGAACCCCCCCTACATCTCCCCCCCTCCTCTCTGTCTAACCCCCCTGCCCGCTCTCTCTGTAGCTACGGGCAACAAAATAAAAGACCACAAAACAAACCGAACCTCCCATGCCCGCTTCAAGATTTTGGACGTGCTGCACCCATTCTTGGAACATCCTACCAAAGTACCATTTAAAAGGCACAAATCCCAGCCTTCGCAGTTTTAAAAAGTGTCCTGAAAACCCCAACCTTTTCAGGGGAGGCCACCCAAAACCCCTAATTGTTAACCCACACCTTCTATCAAAACACATTTGTCACCTTTCCCCACCCCTAGGGCCCCCACCCGGCCTTATTTGGGGATATAAAAGTAAAAGTCATTGGGGGCAGGTTCACCCAAATTTTTTTTTGTAAACCTCCCCCTATTTATTTAAAAATGGGTGGGGGCCATTGTAAATTTAAACCCCTTTTCCCCCTTTGTTTCCCCCAGGCACCCCCCCTTTGTTTTTAAGCTCCCTTTCGAGCAAAGGGGCCCCCACAAACCCTTTTGTCTTTATCTTTAGTAGCCCGTAAATGTGTAATTCTGTCTTTTTTTCTGTAATTATACCCTCTACATTGTAAAATGCTTTCGAAAAAATGTTGGCGCTATATAAAAAAAAGATTATTATTATTAATTTTATTAGTTTTTTACCGGGGCAAGGACATGGGGAAAATTTTAGGGCCCCCCCGAAAAAAATGCAGTGGGGCAGGGGGTGTCAGGGGGTCACCAGGGTTTTCCGTCAGACCAAGGAAGGATGGGTTCTGTGATATAAAGAGGTCGGGTGTAGGAGAGTTTATTGCAGGCAGATTGTGCATTCCTGACAGCTCCAGAGAGGGAAACTGGGGGGAGGTGGGGGGGAGGGGAAATGAAGGTTTTAATGGTTTTTAAAAAGGGGTTTTTTTGGGGGAGGAAAGGGAGAAACAGAAAAATGTGTTTGGGGGAGGCCCGGTTTAGGATTTCCCCAAAAACAGGGAGAGGAAAGGGTGAGAAAGGTGAGGTGTGTATGTATTAATATGGTAAAATATACACAAGCATATATTATTTCTTAGAAAGCCGGGTGCGTTTGTGCCCAAATTACCCCGCCGTGGGGTTTGGTTTTATTTTTGGGCCATGTTTTAATTTTGAGTGGACACTGTGCCTGCACTTGTCAGCCAAAGGAGGATTGAGGGATAGTGCCACGGCGCCCATTCACCAGTGTAGCAGACAGCAACTCCTGATACTCAGTCTTTGCCAATATCAAAGGGCTGGCTGGTTGTTTGTTGGTAAAATTTTTACACACACCTGCCAGGTTGCAGGCCTGCCGGGGCCCTGGGCCCCCCCCGACGGTCTCCCCCCGTGGTCTCCTCGGGGGAGTATGTCATGCTGCCTGCGCGGCATGATGACGTCACTTCCCATGTTCCGTGAAGAAGACAGTGAACAGCAGAAGCTTCAGGGAGCAAGACAAGGATGAGTACTATTATTTTTATATTTTACTGGGGGTCCCGTATATACAGTTAGGCCCATGTATATTTGGACACTGACACAAATTTTTATTGTTACTGAAACATATCCAAGTTATAGTTATATAATGGACATAAAGTCCAGACTTTCGCTTTTTTTTAGGGTTTCCTTTTTTCTTAAAAAAACTCCTGGTTGCTTTGGGTTTTTGTTTTGGGGCATTGTCCATCTGTATTATGAAACACTGGCAATCGTTTGGGTGCATTTGGTGGTTTTTAGCACACAGATGTCTCAGAATACTAAATATCAATATCCCAAAAATCCATAAAAAGAAGACTGCTGAAAAATAAAAAAGGGGGTCACTGACGGTACAAGCTACCCCTCCCCAAAATAAAAGGGTAGATTTTGGCTTTGCTACAAAAACAATCAAAAAGCCGGGAAAGTTTTGGAAAACATTCTTTTTGGGGCAATGAAACCAAGATAGCCTCTCCGAATCATGGAAAAAAAAAAGTTGGTGAAGGTGTGGTACAGATCTGATCCAAAGCTACCCCAAAAACTGTAAAATTTGTGAGGCAAATGTGAGGGCCTGGGCATGCATGGCGCCGGGGGCACGGGGGTCACCATGTTTATTGATGTTTGACACAGGACAAAAGCAGCCGGATGATTTTCTGAGGTTTTCCCGGAACCTACTTGGCGCTCAAACCACCAAATGCACCCAAACTGATTTTTGGGTTTTTCCTAAAAAGATGGACAATGTCCAAACTAAAGACATAGTAACCCGGAGTTTTAAAGGGAGTATCGCTCGAGTTACCTGTTTCAGTCTCTAAACAGCCTCTCAGTTTGTAAAAAATTCGGGGGGGCTTTCTTCCCTCCCAAAAACGGGGTGTTTCTTAACCAAGGGAAAACATCATCCCCCCTTCACTGTTCATGCGGGCTCCGGTCTCCCCCCCCCCCCCCCCCCCCCCTTCCACATGTCAGGGTGCTCTCCCTATGCAGATATAGAGTTTTAAGGGGCTGTTTACATCCCATCTTGCATTCATTTAACAATTGAATCCAGTCTTGTATAAACTCCTCCAGAGCTGTGCAATGAAATGCTCTCGGCCCTAAGCTCCTTTTATGTTTAGGCACATCGCACAATTGTGCTTTTTCTGGGTTTTAGAAGCCCTGCAGTGTTGTTCTGTTTCTTCAGTTGTGCAGGTTTTAAAGTGCCGGGTTTCCTTTCTTTTAGTAGAAAGGGTGAATGCAAGTGAATACGACGACGGAGGAGGGGGAAAAGGAGGGGCCTGACAGAATGTAAATGAGCCCCTCCTAGTGAAATGCAAAGGGGGAGGGATCCCACCAGGACTGGAATCTGTAAACAAAGAAAGGGGTCGGGATAAAAGAAGCTTTGCTAATGACATCCAATGCAAAGTTGCTTGTATTCACTGTCCCCCTTTTTTTGATGACCATTTAAAGAAATTAGACAACCCCCTTTAAAGCAAAAGGGGTGGGAAATTTTTGGAAAGGCCAAGCAGTCATGACTCAACCCAAGCAGCTTTTCCCTTTAAAAGGAGTTGTCCCACTACAGTTTACACCCCCTTTCATTTTGTCTGGAAACATAGGATTTTTTAATTCGGGGGCGTTTTCCCTTGTCTGCCTCTTCTCCCCCCCCCTTTCCCCCCCCTCCCCCAGCACCCAGACAGCCTCCTCCTCTGACTGAAGAAATTTCTATACACAGGAGAGGGCGGGGGGGTTTTTTGCCCCCGGGGGTTGACCCGTGTGTGCCTGCCAAGGTCTGCCCCAGTTTGCTGGTTCAGCTGCACTGGCAAAGGAAACAAGGTTTGCTCCTTCTCTCCACAGAGCCCAGGATACAGCGGGGAGAGGGCGATCTATGGGGTGCAAGGGAGCCAGAGGTCGGAAGCTGTGTAGGAAAATACCCGAGCGGGGGGGGATGTAAAGGTTCCTATACCCCCTGCTTTTAACAAAACAAATCTCAAGCAACAACAAACAAAACCCCTTTAGAACAGACACGGGGCATGGAAGGAGTTACTATAAAAACGATGTGTTTACTAAACAGCAGAGCCGGGGGGGAATTAACCGTTTTACATGCCCTCCAAACTGTTCAAATTTTTATAAATCAAAGCACCACAGACACAACATGATTAAAGAAAAACACTTCACTCGTCCAAAAATCGTACTGACCCCAGACCCCCTCATCTCTGCTCCTGTCGGGGTAGGGGAGCAAAGGAGCAGGCACACACGGGTTTAATCCAGGCAGCACAGCTACACAGACACAGAAGCCCGAGCCCCCCCCCACCCCCCACTACAGAAAACATTCTGTGCAGGAGGGGGTTTTGTGCTCTGACCTTTAATTTAGAAAAAGATGAGTCCTACACTGACAGGGCCCGTGAAAAAAAATCAACATTCGGCTGCTATAAAGGGATTTGAGAGGCGAACCCCTCCAACCCCACCAAGGATAACTAAAAATCTAGGAAAAATTTTTTTTTAAAGGGAAAAAATATTTCAAAGCGCTTGTTTTTTTTTTTAAAAAACTTTTTTTAAAAAAAAACCCAATCATTGGGACGAGACAAACCCCCTTTAAAAAAAGGGGTTTTTCCAGGGGAAACCTTTTTCTGCTAAGAAGCAAAAGGGAAACAAATACGGGGGCTGGAAAAAAGAGAGAGGGCCCCACACGCCAGACACGAGCTGCAAAGGGATGGTGGGGCTGTTCACTGAAAACCCCAAACTGCAACTAGTGATTCTGTATACAAAAGACAACAAACCCTTTTTCTCCACAGCAGTTTGAAAGCTCCTTCATGTTCTCTGTCTCAATAAAGCAGGGATTTAAACACACTACAAAATTTTTTATTCCCCGTATCCAAAAAAAAAACAATTGCTTTCCCCGGGGCCTTTTTTTTAAAACTTCTGCAGCTCATCCCATCAATAAGAAGCTTCCCCCGGCCAAGCCCTCCAGCGCTCCGTCAGGCCGTATCTAATACAAGCTTTGAAAATAAAATAAGGGCATGTGGAAGGGGTTTTTATTGCAAAATTTGAATAATATTTTTAGAAAAGTGAAAAAAACCCATTTTTTGGGGGGGATCCCCCCTCCATTTACCGTTGGCCCAAAAACCCCTTTTTAAGGGCTAAAGACTAAAAAGTCATACAGAAAGGACAAAACAAACAGGAACTCAAAAAGTTTGTTATTTGTGGGCAGTGTAATCTAGCCACAATCTCTCTGAACATGTTATGGCCCCGTGGGTCACCCTGCATATAATCTGCAGCTTTAATGTGAGGGCATTTTTTAACCCCCTTTAAAGACCTTGGGGTATCCATACGCCAGGTCTTTGGGGGGTTTAAACCCCCTGGAGAAGGATACGCCAGGATCGCGCGAACTCAAAACAGGTTCCGCGATCGGCCGGGGTGCAGCGGGAATTACAGCTGACATCCCGCCCAGCGCGGCCCCCACCCCCGGATCCTGGGGAGGGGGGGGGGGCGGGTAACCCCGTAATTTTCGCGACAATACGTGCAATAACTAAGAGAGACCAGGGGGAACGCCTCCTGCATCCTGTCGGCGGCAGAGCGCACGGGTCGCCTCGAAGTGCGGGCCCCCCCTTTGGAAAGAGGGGAAATTTTTCCTTCGGGGTTTTTGTATAGAGGGTGGTTGGGGGCAGGCATTGACCAAATTTTAT